>CATIWQ010438737.1:0-47912 GCA_949673415.1 Euphorbia schlechtendalii
GACGGAGGTGGTGGAGCGACGGAGGCGGTGGAGCGACGAGATGCGACTGAGGTGGTGGAGAACGATTGGCAGCGATGTATTTGGGATTAATGGGTTTGGGTTTGCTTCGTGACTGAAACACCAAAACTTTGCATAAATTAATAATGAGCAATATGGACAGTTCTTATAAAAGAACCGTCCGGAATACTCAATTTAGTATTGCGGACGGTTGTTACGTAACAACCGTCTGTAATACTCCTTTTAGTATCCCAAACACTTAAGTATTCCGGACGGTTGTTACGTAACAACCATCCATAATAGTATTCCGGACGGTTGTTACGTAACAACCGTCCGCAATACTCAACGTCAATTCCGCTCACACTTTCACCAATGGTTTTTTCTACAAGCCTCGCAAATAGTGCGACCCTATAAGCCCTTTTTGCACTAGTGAGCTCTCTAGGGTTTCACTAAACCCAATCCAATTTTATTTCTCTTCTAGATTCAGGCCATCATCTCGCCGAAATGATGCTTGGTTCTTCTCGGAGAGCCGCCTCTAATTCCATCGCAGATGACCGCGTGAACCTCTTCCCTCGATGGAACCTTTCCTTGAGTCTAGATTCACCAGAGATTGTGACAGATCAATCAATTCCAATCAAGGCTTCATTTGCTTCTGTTCTAACTGGTACGCATTACTAACCTACATGGATTGCATGATGTTGTTACATCTTTCTTGACAGCACCGATTACTAACAAAGGTGGATTTAAATCAGTTCGAATCACACAAAAGATTTATGGGAATAGAGTTCGAATGTGTGACAACTCTCTTATTTGTCATTTGACTGTGGGTAAAGGGAAAAATCCCATAAAACTAAATGAATTAAAAGCTATTCTTACAAGAATTGGGGGGTCTAAAAGATTCATGGAGACTGATTTCTATTGGTCGAGGGTTTTACCATGGTATGTTAGGATCCTCATAGGTGAAATCTTTTATTTAGAGTAGAGGAAATGTTAACCTGGGGCCTGGAATTTTTAGATTGCAGCTATGGGTGCCTGATTTCGATCCATATGCACAAAACTCAACAAACGCTCAAGTTTGGGTTAAATTACTAGGTTTGCCTAGAGAGTATTGCGATCCAAGGATACTTACGGGTATTGGCAGCTATTTTGGTGTTCTTTTAAGTTTTAATCGAGCCACTAAAGAAGGTAATTTCAGTAACTATTTTAGAATAATTCTGGAAATGGATTTATCGAGTCTTTTACCTTCTTCAATGGGAGTTGAGAGAATAAGACATGAGTTGTGGGTGGATCTAGTTTTCGAGAATCCCCCAAAGTTTTGTAGATTCTACAATTTCGGTTTGGCAGATTAATGGGTTTGGGTTTGCTTCGTGACTGAAACACCAAAACTTTGCATAAATTAATAATGAGCAATACAGACTGTTCTTATAAAAGAACCGTCCGGAATACTCAATTTAGTATTGCGGACGAGTATCCCAAACACTTAAGTATTCTGGACGGTTATTACGTAACAACCGTCCGCAATATTATTCCGGACGGTTGTTACGTAACAACCGTCCGCAATACTCAATGTCAACTCCGCCCACACTTTCACCAACGGTTTTTTCTACAAGCCTCGCAAATAGTGCAACCCTATAAGCCCTTTTTGCACTAGTGAGATGGCAGTGTGCCATCCAAGAGCTTCACAATCATTTCAAACAAAGTCAGACGAGATGGTAACTTGACTTGTGTAGCTATCCACCGCTTGAAGTAAGGCTTTAAACTTTCCCCCTACTTTTGCCTTACAGCCTCCAAGTTCTGCATTATTGTGACCATCAAAGTGTTGAAGCCGTAATGGTCCACCATTGCTTAGGACATACATCCCACGTCATATGCTATATCCATTGAGAGGTGACTATACCACTCGCTCACAGGGTTCCCCATTGTAACAATGAACAACTTGGCCATTATGCCGTCACTTATCCTCAAGGCCCTCATTATGTTTTAATAGTGTGTAAGATATGCACGAGGGTTTGTGGTGCCTGTGTATTTCTTGAATTGGGGTATAGCAAAAGTTAGAGGCAAAGTATCATCATCTCTGGTTTTTGAGTGTGTCAGAATTGCACCCATCTGCCCCTGTGCAATATGCCCACCGTGGGTAGCTAAGAATTGTTGCCATAGTTTAGCCATTCCTGACTGCTGGAGGATATTGTTTGGAGTCCCCTAGAAATCACCATATTGCATCCCTGGGTTGTACTATCCCTGACCCTGGAACATTTGAGAAGGTGCACCCTAGCTTGGCACTATAGGTTGAGCTATCCCTTGAATAAATGGGATGTAATTAGAGGAAGGCCTTATCTCTAGCAGCCCCACTACTCTAGGTGCAAATGAAGTTTGTCCTAGCTACCTCAAGAAGAATTAGCCACCAATCTGTGGCTGAGAAATGAACTCGTACATTGTTTGGCCAACCTACGATTGACCCTACCTTGACCTGAACTAATAGAAAGTAGGGGTGACTGTAACGACACTAGGAAATACTGTAGCAGAAGAGGATGGTCCCTCTTGTAGAACCATGCCATTGACATTCAAGTTAGGCACCACATCATTTGCCCTTTGCTCAGGCTGCCCTGTCCTGGTGTGACAGTTGATGATCGATGTAAATTGGTCAATGTTAGCGAAAGCATTCATCGTTGTAGCAATCTCAGTACTCACCGACGATTGGTTCACCCACGGGTTCTGAACCACCCCAAGATTATGTTCCTCTACCACATTCTCCTCTTGTTGGTTAGCCATATTACTTAACCTACATGGAGTGCATTGTTCTGAATCCAAACCTGAGTCTTCACTGGAGTCTATGTACTGAATTCCTTCTTGATGAGCCGTGATTGGAGAAATATAGATCAATTGGCGAGAAGCCCTGTTTCAATCCCTTTGTTAGATAGGCTTTTTCCTGGCTGAAGTACACGGGAAGATTATCAGGGTATGCACATTAAGTCATGATGCGTGAAATGTTAATGTTATGGCTACATACATAATGGGTTAACATGCCACGATGCAAGATAAAATCAATCAAAACAAAACAGAATCGTTAGTCCAGGTGCTAAGAATGGGTGAATAAAATCCAGTGGATTCGAGATCTACACTTTGTCTATAAGATAGTGTGACAGAGAATGATGTGATGAAGTGACCTAATTACCCGTGTGGTGATAGGTCAAAAATGCGAGATCTGATGTCGTGAATAGATCTCATGAAGATGTCCAATTATTTTTGGGTAAGCGGTGTGACATACCCTAATAAAAAGTAGTCCAAAAATGCATGAAAACAACTACCATATGTAGCACTTAGATGAATGTTTTTGTTCTTTTACCCCATTAGGGCAAGGTCTTGGATGTTAGTGGACATCATTATAAAAGGTATGTGGTGATGCATGGATCGTTGCCTTCGCGGGTAGGTATTTCAGGTGAGTAGTAAGGTTTTTGAAGTAAGTTGGCCCCATTTGGGCTTAGGTTAGGACATCAACTGGGATATCCTTTAATATGGTTTGTGTTCATGTTTGCCTCGTGTAGGTTTTTGGTATGTATATTGCCCCGGAAGAGCTATGAATTGGATGCAAATGGGCATCATGCAAAAATTCGAGCAGGTTTATCTTTGGAGTCGGACATCAACTGGACGTCACACTGAAAAATGGGTAAGTGATGCGACATGATTCTAATTGGTTTCGTGCTGTCTTAGGGTGACACGATCTCAAGTGTCGACTATGAGTGTGTGTTCATTCCACTACTACATTAAGATTCATGGTCAGCATTGACAAATTTGTAGAATGCATGATGAATCATAAGGCAATGAACACATAGCACATAATATTCAACCTCCAACCATACAACTCCCGCGTGTAAGGTTTTTGGCTAGTCTCTATCCTAGGTTTTGTTCATCTTAGTACCACAAGTATACTGAGGAGTGCATCTGCAAGAAAATATAATGCATGGTCATTTTTTGGGTAACACCCTAGGGAAAATGAGGTTTATAAATGGGGTGTTGATGTAGAAGGTTCTTGTTGCACTAAAATACACTCCAAGACTCTCCCCAAATGGGTTCTAACGAGGGAGTTACATGCAATATGGTAACAAGCACTCCACCCGCTCAAGTACTATCTTTTCTCAAGGAGGTAGATTAGTACAAGAGGGTTACCTAAGACTTGCGGACTAATCCCTTCTATTGCAATGCAAAATTTATGAATATGTCATAATCAAGAGAAAATGGAATAATGTGATCAATAATTTTCAGTACTTATCCAAAATCTAAAACCTTTGAAAAAATAAGATTTTAGAAAAAATCCCCAGCAGAGTCACCACTATGAGCAGACGACACAAAGCGATGGGCCGAGAGCGCGCGGAGATGAGAGGTGCGGTCCATCGGGGTGTTTTTGTGAAAATAAAAATAGTATGGGGTTGGGGACCTGGAAAGTTTGGATTGAGAAAGTGAAAACATTTTAGATTGGACAAACCTGAATCTGCCATCTCGTGTACAGTCACCACTTGGATTAGCTCTTTCTAGGAATTAGAGTCCTGTGAGGCTTAACATCTAGGGGACGGCCCACTAAGACATAGAGATTCGGGTTCGGGATAAGTTGTTTATTTCTTATTGGATCACATTGTATCACATCTATAGAAAACCATATTTCTTAATTGAGCATATTCACACTTATGTCATTTTCGGGTTATTATGCATGACTCACGTATATTTGAAAGCGGTAACTCCATCCATGAAGCAGTAAATAAACGCGGAAAGTAAATGCCAAAAGTAAAGATTAAAAATTACAAAATCTCGGGGATGCAACCGCCCGCCTAATCTATTAAGGGGCCTTTATAGAACTATAAGAAAAAGTCAAAATAATTTTAGCCCATGCCATAGTGTAATTTTAGAAATTTAACATTTTAAGTTCTGATTTTTCACAAAATGTGAATTTAAGTTTTGATTTTTCAAAATACGTGATCTTAAGAATAACCACCGATTTCAGGTATAATATTTATTATACTTGGTATGATATTTATTATACCTAGTATAATAGCTATTATATCAGGTATAATAACTATTATACCAGGTATAACAAACATCATACCTTGTACAATAGTCATTATATCAAGTACAATGTTTATTATATTGTTTGAATATGAAGTTTGAAATCAGATCTTAAGATTTTCATTATCTTCAATGATTTTAATATTTCTCTGATATTCTTCTTTATGTTGACTATTAGGTATAATAGTCATTATACTTGGTATAATTATTATTATATTTTTCAAATGCGTTGTTTGAAACTTGATCTTTATACTTTTTTATCACCAAATATTTTTTATAATATTAGTTTGCAATATACCAAGTATAATGACATGATCTGAAAGCTAGATTCTAATATGAAATAGGAAACTTAAAGCCAGTTTAATGACCATATACTATTCAAATGTGAAATCTGAATTTTGATATTAATACTTTCTTTATCTCCAATTATGTGAATTCCATCGAAGAAGGGACCTCCCCTTATAAGCTTCCAGTTATATCTTTTGAACCATCAGAGCTGCCACCATAGCTCAGGGTACAAAATAAGGCACTATTCATTAAAGTGTGAATGTTCAACCATTATATCCTCTATGTAATGGTCGATGATGGGTCTGCTTTAAATCCATGCCCATTAAAAGTCCTACTCCATTTGGGCCTAAGTGAAGACATGCTTGGAAAGTCTGATTCATTGATTAGGGCATATGATGACTCAAAAATAGGTGTTGTGGGTACCTTCAAGGCTAAAGTGACTGCAAGAGAAGTAGAATCTAAGTTTAAGTTCAAAGTTTTGGACATTCCAATATCTTACTCCTTAATCCTAGGTTGACCATGGATCCATGCTTAGGGTGCAGTTCCATCTACCCTCCATTAAAAGATTAAGCTCATTCATAATGTCAAGCTAGTTACCATTAAAGCTGATGAGGAATCTGTAATGGTTTCCACAGCCTTTGAGGAGTGAGAAGCTCAAGGATTAAGAGTAGCAATAGCCATTGAAGAAAAGAGAAAGAAGCTAAGAAGTCCCAAGGGATACCGTAATTTTCCAGGTAATTTGAAGAAGCCGATGAAGAGGCAAAGATTTATTTTGGGGAAAGGTCTGGGCAAGCATCACCAAGGAAACTTAGAAGCAATCGACCCCATCTTAATCACTCCTGGGATAGGTTTGGATTTTTCCCCAAACCGCAAGATGTATAAGCACAAGAAGCCAAGGTTTTGCAACATGGTGATTGTGTTCGAAATTGACCGGAGCAGGAAATACCTGAGCCCGAATCGTGAATGGGGAAGAAGTTAAAGGGTTTGAGATCTTTAATAATGTCTTCGAATTAGCAATTGGCAATTTGATTGAGCCATCCAAGGAGGTCATACTATCTAATCTAGTACAAGAGGAAGAGATTGTCAATGAAGAAGAGTTAGTGCTAGTTCTAGAGAAAGAAAAAGATAAAGGCAAAGGCACGTGGTCAAGAAGTAAAGATTGTGAAGCTAAATTTGAGGTCGAAGAAGATTTGGAAGATGTTGTCACCATGTTCACCAAGGCCATTGATAAGCTTATGAGGCAAGAAGATAGCTCCTATTATAAGACAATCTCTAACATCATCAAGCTCTTGGCTGAAAAATTAATTCAGATAACTTTGGAAGAGAAGCTGGCCACCAAGTCCTCTAAGGAAGCACCCTTGACCATCATGACTGCTGAAGCAACAACTCAAAACCGTATGCATGTGGAGGATGGAATATCCGAGGTTAATATTTATAGTATTTTTTTATGTCAGCAATTCTACCTACGAGGCATTTTCTTCAATGAAATCTAATCTTTTTTCTTACGTGTTTGATATTCAGCCAAATCGCACCATGCATTCATGCGAACATACTCATAATTTCTTTAACAGACATGATACATTATTAAATGAAATTAACTTGGATACAGATGAGTCACCAAAAATGATAACGATTTCAAATGATTTGACTCCTGATAAAAAAAGAGAGATAATAAAGGCACTTAGATGTCACATGGTAGCTTTCGCTTGGTCATACGATGACATTCCCATGGTTGACAAATAGATCTCCGAGTTTCACATCCCAATCGGCTCTCGGATTAGACCAGTTAAGCAAAAACAGCATTGTTTGAGATTAGAATGGACTAAGAAGGTTAAGGTAGAGCTGGCAAAACAGATTGAGGCCAAATTTCTAGAAGTGGTTAGCTACCCGATGTGGTTGGCCAACATTATCCTAGTCATGAAGAAAGACGGTAAGGTTAGGGTTTGTGTTGATTTCAGTGACCTAATGAAGCCTATTCGAAGGATGACTTCCCTCTACCCCACATCGATGTCCTAGTCAACAATGTTACAATAGCTGATACATACTCCTTTATGGATAGATTCTCCTATTATAATCAGATTAAGATGGCTATACTTGATAAGATTAAGACAACTTTCATCACTAAATGGGGGACTTGTTCAAACACACCTTCAAATTGTTACTGTTGAGATATCTCATAGAAAAAGAAGCATTGTTGGTCATCTAGCATATGCATGTAGGAGACTATGGACCCTATATGAATGGGATGGCCTTAGCAAAGAAAAACCAAAATCAAGGCTATTTTTACATTATAATGGTCTCAGATTGTGTGGCTATACTTGACTAGATTAAGATAACCTTCATCACTGTAAGGTGATGTCATTTAGATTGAAAAATGCTAGGGAAACATGCTAGAGGGTTGTAATTTCTCCACTCCATGAGTTGATCCACATGGAGGTGGAAGTCTACGTCAACGACATTCTAGTAAAGTCACATACCCGAGAAGAACATCCACCTGTGTTGGACAGTTTCCTAACCATAATAGAAAAGTACAACCTGCACTTGAATTCGAAGAAGTGTGTGTTTGGAGTGACATTTAGGAAGCTTCTAGTTCACATTGTCAGTAAGAAGGGGATCGAAATGGACCCAGATAAAAGAAAAGCCATTAGAGAGATTCCCCCACCAAAGACAGAAAAGGAAGGTTGTTTATTGTTGGGATCCCTGTAGTATGTTAACAGATTCATTGCCAGGCTCACTATGATTTGCGAGCCGATTTTCAAGCTAAGAAAAGACCAGCCAGTGGTCTGTAATGAGCAACGCCAAGTGGCTTTTAACAAAATCAAGTAGTATTTTGTGAACCCACTGGTTCTTTGCCCATTGATACCAGGGAAATCATTAATCCTATGCCTGCCAATCAAATAATCATATATTGGAGCAATGTTGGTACAATAACACAAGGATAAGCATGAACATGTCGTATACTATCCAAGCAAGCTATTGGAATATGATTCTCTATATTCTTTGAAGAGAAAACTTGTGCCACGGTGGTTTTGCTAATGATGAAGCTTCATCATGACTTCCAATCCTACAGAATCTAGGCACTCTCCAAGATTAACCCGATGAAGTATCTTTATCAATCCCCCACTCTAGCTGAAAAGCTCTTGTGGTGGTTACTTCTATTGTCAAAATTCTACTTTTAATATGTAATGAAGAAACTAATTAAAGAACGAGCAATCATAGAATTTCTTGCAAATCAACTCCTAGACTTCGACTATGACGAGAATTTGGAATTCCCAGATGAGCAATTTGCAGTTATAGATGAAGTCCAGTCATGATGGAAAATGTTTTTTGACATATCAATGAATCGAAACCGAAAAGGTATGGGAGTCGTTTTGATAACCTAGTAGAATGACGTTATACCCCTTTCGAAATGATTGAAATTCTCACTAATAAATAGTGGAGCTAAATATGAAACATGTCTCTTTAGGTTAGAAGCACTCTGAAAAGTAAGAGCTAAAGTAGTATTGATGATAGAGGACTCTGCTCTGGTTAGCCATCAAGTAAGAGAGTGGGAAATTCGAGAGGAATCGCTCCATCCTTACTTAGAGGTTGTTTGGAATGCTTCTAAGAAGTTTGCATAATGTGTATTCAAACACATATCGAGAGATGAAAACTAGATGGTAGATGCTCTCGCTACCCTAGCATCAATGTGGGAAAGCCCTTAGAATTAACCCATAAAATTGGTTATTCTTCAATCAGTGAAAGAACCTTTCTACTGACAAATTGTAGAGACCGAGGAAGAAGGAGTAGGTGGGTGTTGGTTCTTCGATATTGAGAGGTTCCTAATAATAAGAGAATATCCAAAAGGAGTGAAAGATTTAGAGCTAACCTCCCTATGTTAGCTAATAATACAATACATATTGTTCGACGGTGACTTGTTCAAATGCACCTTCATATCTCACCGAAAAAGAAGCCTTGTTGGTCATCTAGCGTATGCATGTAGGAGAATATGGACCCCATACGAATGGGTTGTCCTTAGCAAAGAAAAACTAACATCAAGGCTATTTCTAGATTACAATGGTCTCAGATTGTGTCGCTTAAGTGAAGAAATGCCATGAGTGCCAGATCTACAAGGAGATTAATCATCTTCCCTCATCCGAGCTTCATAACTTGTCTACACCTTGGCCATTCTCGGCATGAGGGGTAAACAATATTGGTGAAATTTAGCCTAGTTCGACTAATGGACATCGATTTACTATGGTAGTAGTCAACCACTTCACAAAATGGGTAGAAGCTGAATAATACAACAATACTATAGCCAAGATGATGGCCAAATTCATAGAAATGCATATCTTCGCTCACTATGGCATCCTGCATCACATCATATCTGATAATGAGGTTCGGTCTCAAGGTGCCATTGCAAACCTGACAGAGAAGTATGGGATCGAACATCATCATCATTGCCTTATAGACTGCAAGCCAATGGGGCAGTGGAAGTAGCCAACATGTCGATTAAGAAAATTTTAAGCAAAATGGTAGTCACCTACACTGTTTGGGCTGACAAATTACCATTCGTAGTTTGGGGGTATAAAACTAGTGTCAAACTCCTAATGATCAGACTCCATTCTCTCTAGTATATAGAATGGAGGTAGTCCTACTAGTCAAAACTAAAGTGAGGTCTCTCCAGGTAGCCTTAGAAGCAAAGCTATAGGAATAAGACTAGGCAAGGGCCAGAATTGAGCATTTGAACATGATAGATGAGTAACGTCTGAAAGCGTTAGACCACTTGTAGATGTACTAGCAATGCATGGCTAGAGCGTATATTAGTTGAGTTAACTCTAAAAGGTAACCTTTGAAGGCCGGGAGACCTGGTTTTAAAGCAAATGAAGCCCTTGAATGTGGATGTCCAGGGGAAATTCCACCCAAATTATATAGGTCCATACGTTGTGAAGAAAGTCTTAAGAAAAGGAGCTCTCAAATTCATGGAAATAGACGGGAATGAATTTATCAACCCAATCAACCAAGATAAGCTCAAGCACTACCACGTCTAGGATCAACAGAAATAAATCAATAGAAGTAGTACAATAAAAAAGAAATATATGAAGAGTTAGTTTGGTAGTTGGGACTTGGCTAGTTGGGCAACAATTAGGACCTTTCTTTGTAAAAATTTGAAAATGAAAGTCTGCTAAGTTGAAAACCCGAAAAGGGTGACTTATTAAAAAACTAGGTTTATGAGAGAAAACAGGGAGGGCATCAAGTTGATAACCTATCTAAGACTAGTTGATGGTAGGAGTCAAATCATATAAAATGTTTATACCCTTGTTAAAATCACCGAAGAAATGTCATTTCTATTACAAGATTTATGCTTATGTTTGTGTAAAAATATTCATACCACTAATAGAATATTACAAGTAAACTCAACATAATGTTGTTCCAATCAATAAAATTTTTTTATAAGTCTCATACAGTCAAGAAAAATACAAATAAGTTCAATATATCTATGCTTTGATGATAGAATCCATGCAAAAATTGAAAACATAAACTAGAATAATGTAAATTCAAAGTCAAGAATATATTGAATAATTGCATAAAGATAGATGTAGATCGACGGGGGATCTACGAGTGTCAATCATACCACCTAGGACGCTTCCTTCAAGTGCAATGAAGGGGTTCCAAGCCATCCTCGTCTCTCTCCCACTCACGTGACATAGAATAATGCAAATCTATGGTAGGAAGGCTCCTGATCTCTCCCATCCACCCATGATAATACTTGTCAGTCTCAATGGTCTCTAGGGTAACAAAGTTAGCTCGCTCCTAGAACCCTCGAACTGCATCTAGTGTACCAGATCCGAACTCATGAGAGCAAGTCGAGCTGAACATCTTAGGGACTCATTGCGATCACCCAAACTGCCTACATAAGTAAGAAGGAGAGTAAGAAGTAAGGTCAAACAAACCTAGCAGTAGCACTCCTTGGTCATACATGTAGGTGGTCAGGAATGGAATCTCCCACCAAGGACTAAGCTAGCAAATGTCAGAAGCCTCATAGAGGGTAGAATCTCAACCTAAGTCTCCTCACTCAACATGCGATGGTCCCTCCGATGAATCCTCCGGGGCCATAATGTGAAGGAAGATATAGTGATCTGCCCAAGAGAGGGTCAGCGGTCAGGCGAAGCTTCTCCAGAAGCCAAACCTGCAAACATTTCATTTAAATGGGAAAATAGAATCATGAAAATAAAGGTAGAGTGGATGTACCACTAGTAGAGCGAAATGGCCACCCACTAAGTCTGGGTTAACCATGGTACCATCCATATGAACTAGGTTCTTCACCAGAGCCAAAGTCGCAGGGGAGAGACCCGTCGAGAGTGGATCAATGAAAGACAACAAGTGAAAAGGTTTGACTAATCCAACACCGCAAATAAACTCTGACACTAGAAGATGAGACACCTTGGAAGGCTAAGAAAGGTGGGAGTTGGCTATAATCTCACACCAGCGAAGGACATCATCAACCCGAAATCATCCAATGTCGGGAGGGTGAGATAAAAAGCACTTGGTGGAATCTAGATTCCACATCCCTCTCAACCTATCCTCGGTTTCAAATCAGAATGTAGGGAATGAAAAAGAAATCCTCTCAGGGAATATGGGAGATGGACTCTCAAGAAAGTGAAGCTCCAACATAGCATGATACTCCTTGACCAAGGGACAAATCTCAAGGGCGGTAAATCCGAAGACATGAGTAGCTGGATCCCAAAAACTCAAAGCAACGTGAACAAATGTCATATTCACAGGCCTAGAAGCAAGGTAATAAAGGCATCGATTAGTCTGAATCTCTCAAGCCTCAACCAGTCTGGCTTTCGGATAGCGTGAAGGAAAGCTCTAAGTCTCTCATTATGCATCGCCATCAATAAGCTAGAAAAGATGTCTATAACCGCAGCTACCTACATTTAATTAAAAAAATGTTAGCACATTACATTCATTCACATTTAACACAAACACATAACCATTCACATTCATAGACAAGGAAGGTCGCATCAAGCAAGGACCCTACTAGCAGTGCCAAGGACAGGTTTTCAATAGTCAAGAGTTTCAAAGTTTTAAAATAAGAGTGACATGAATGTAGCCAGAAGCTAAAAGTAAAAAAGGCTGAAGCTCATAAGCAGGCATCACCTATGCATCATCTCCATCAACCATCTTGTACTCTACGATCTCGTTGATGTCAGACCTGCCCTGGTTGTAACCCCTAAATCCTCCATGTCCGGGAATCGAAACCATGATCGGAAAATGCTCGCTCATTACGTTAGACAAGAGGTGTTGAGTCCAATGATGACCAAGGGTAGGAGATTATTGAGTGCTCGTCTCTACGCCTATGGCAGATAAGTCAGGTCATTATGTGCGAGTGAAGTCCTCCATGGAAGCTCTGATCTTCTCCTCCTCTATGTGACTCCACTCGGAATCTGTGGCTAGCTAGAAAATCTCTTGATAACAAGTGTCCAACTCTTAATAGTGGTCCTCATACTCCTAATAGAATCATTTGTAATCGTCTCACCCCTGCTCAACCTCCCTTTGGGCTTGAGTAGCGAGACTCTTGCAAATATCATGACATACATATACAAAGAGTCACAATCACATAAGTTGGCATAATTTGAAAACATGCATAGTTAATATACTATTCATGCATTTCACAAATCAGAATATACAGGTCAAGAAGGGAAAGGTACCTCCACGATTAGATTATGAGAATGCACCAAATCTCTCAAAGAAAGGGAATGTCTAACTACCTGCCCCATCTCCTCCCGAGGGAACTACAATCAAAGCAAGTAAAAGAGAGTTAGACATTTTAAAATTGTAATGCAAAAAGGCCGCTATCATATTTGTAAGATAGATAATCAAAGGCTTACATGTGTGGCATTCAAGGGGTCAAACGTGAGAAGGTGGCCCTCCGAGTAATATATCTAGCCATCTCTTCCCTAGTAATGGACATCAAGTAGAAGAACATCTCTAGGGGATAAGTAAGTCTCCCCTCGATGACACTCGAAGAGAAGCAAGCCAAGCTATGGCCCTCGATAAGCACATTCAGATCAAAGAGCCTAGACCTCTTCCTAATCACCTCTTGCAATGAAAAATAGCAATTAGGGACAAGGTCGATAAAGAGAGAAAAGTGTCGGTCTAGTGAGACTCTCGTACCTTGTAACCTATCTAGGTACCGTTGGTTCTGGTAGTGTAGCCTAAGCCTCCTTGGTCACCATTATCACCATGACCAACATCATCTCCCACTCAGTCTCTCTCAAGGCCAACAGCTCGAGTTAAGGGCCATAGCAAGATAAACATCTATTGAATGAATGCTTCATAATCCTCTCGGTGCATGTCATGCTCCTTAAAGTATAGGTACCTATCCTCTTCGCTAGTGATCACTAGGTGTGACTAGAAGAGTCTAGTAGGAGGCATGCGAGGGATGCATATCTCAGCCACTAGCTTCATTTGCCAATACTAGATACGCTCACCAAGATACCACTCTCAGGTCTTGGGGCTCTTTGTGATGAATCGGTTCCGATTGACCTCCTTTAAGAACTTCTTCACCCTCTTGTAATTAGGAACACCACTTCAAGGGTCGCTATCAACCTAAAATCACAATTAAGTCAAGTTAGAGTAAGCAAAGCTATTTTCAACAAAAAGTAAAGCTACCTATCTCAAAAAAGAATGAGAGTCATTACCTACTCGAGTGTCAGGCGGTAGAGATTCTCACGATACCCCGCAATGAAAAGGGCCCCTTGATGAGTAAGAAAAAGAAAGAAAGAAAGAAAAATACGAGAAACCCTCGAGGTGGAGGAGAATCAAAGGGCAAGGAAGAACCTGTGCTTAAAGGCCCATGCCTGCATAATGAAAGAAAAAATATCATATCAGTTACTAAAATCCGAAAGAAGTTAATACACTAACAGAAATAAGTTGTGTTACATCAAGAATCAAATGGCTACACCGCAGCACCTTTTGGTGGGTCCTCACCACCGAGTCGAGCTCGCAATACACCTGGGCCAATATAGCTTGGAGCCAATTGAAGCCCCAATCTCACCAACATCAACTACAAAAGGGATCAACCCGTAGTTGACCCTATTGTTCTTGACCAGGAAGAAGGCCATGTTGAGGAGTGTGATCATGAAGGATTGCACATAGCGAGGAATCTCGCTAGCAGGAATAGGTGTCTAACTTGTCCAATAATCAACCAACTCACTATAATGGGCCCCCTAGCTCGAGGTAAGACACGAAGCAACTCCGCTACATATCGATGGATAGGTACACTCATAGCAAATCATAGACACATACCAGGGGAGTCTAGTAATCTCTAAGATAGCAGATGGCATGATGGCTACCTCTTCGATGGCAAAGTGAAAGGTGTGGGATATGTCACGCCACCCCTCAACTAGTGCAACCAGTGTCGCATGAGGAAGTCGAGTTAACTGAAGGGATCGGGCCAGCTCTCCAAATCTAGTAGCCGCAATGGCCTAAACGATCTCTAGTTGTGCTACTATGTGATTCCACCATCTACGAATGGTACCAGGCCACCGGTAGTAGAAACTGAGTGGGATTGAAAGAAAACAAGATATTATCAATAGAACTTGTTAAAAAGATGTAGCTACGGACAGAACCGAACCAAAAAAAATTATGACCTACCTATAAATTCCCTTAAAAAAAATTTCAAGCCATCCAAAAAGCCTTTGAAAAAATTCTGTCACCTAAAATACCGTTAAAAAATTTCAAGCCACCAAAAAAGCCTCCTAAAAAATTCTGAGCCACCTAAAATAGCTTTGAAAAATTCTAAAATACCAAGAATATCTTTAAAAATATTTCAGAACCTAAAAAACCCAAAAATATCAATTTTAAAAATCGCTCAGGACCCAAGCCGGTAGAATTTCTTCTCCTAGTAGGGGAACTTTGCCTGAAAAAGGGCCCTCTTCGCTAGATGAGGACCACTTCGCCAGGTGAAGTGCCTCTTCACTTGGTGAACTGGACGTGTTGCCTCTCCACCGGCGACACCTCTCCACTAAAAAATCTTTTTTGGCGATTTTCAACCATTTTGGCCCATTTTCATTGATTCTAACAATGTTCTTCAAATATAGTCTTAGTTTACCATGCATTTGGGACATTTGCTACCTAATTCCTCGACATTAATCAAGTTTTGTTCAATTCTAACCCCTCAAAGCTGACATGACACTTACAGCGGGAAATTAAACAATAAATAGCAAAAATTTGAAAATATACCAAGACCCGAAAAAGATGATTTTGACCTGATATCTCTAGTCGAGCATCTCTACTGGAGTGGTAGGCATCAGACCAAGCATCAGTGTGCCTCAAACCATGGCCAACGTCGATATCGTAATGAAAAATGCTTAGTATGGGCATGGGTAGACATGTAACATTTTGCAGAGCTGTGCAAGGATTTCCTATTTATCTTAGCCAACATTTTCTATAAAAGAGAAAATGATAGAAAATAAGAGAGAGAATGAAAGAAACGAATAAGAGAAATGAAAGAAAGAAAAGGAAAAAAAATGATGAATCGGAGGGTATCCAAGAATTGAAAAATGGGTAGTTCCCACTTACCCCCACTACTTCTTCTCTTCTCCATTAAAATCCTCCCAACACAACGGAACGATCCTCGGAAAATCCTTGAACTTTTATTAAACTCGCCAAATTTATTTCTTCATTATATTTTAATTTTTTATTGAAGGGGAAAAATTTTTACTTCGCATAAACTCAATCAAATAAATAAAACATCCACCATAAAAAGTACTAACATCATCTTCCATTTATCACATGAAGCAAGTCAAAATCTTACCAAGGAAATTTGAAACATAACCGAAGAAAAAAACGGTTATCTAAATTTATCAAACTTAGAGTTTGAAGAAGAAAATAGTCTCATCAATGGCAATCGAAAAAAGAAAAGGTTAGATATCCCTCTCATGGAGTTTACCTTTAAAATGGATTTAGGTACCCTACTCTAGCAGTTCCAATGATCAAAGCCAACCAAAGGTCACTAATAAGAGGCACACAATGATGGTAATCGAAGAAATAAACGGTTATCTATCCCATAGTGGATTATTAAAAGGACACTGCAGAAAGAAGTGGTCGACCCGCCCTCAAGGCGCACCAACCATCAAGGGATTTCGAAGAAAGAAATGGTCAAACCCATGAAGCACGACACTAGAAAGGAAAGTCCATGTCACAACTAATCAATGATAAAGAAGTTGCCAACCATGGTGGTCATGTATTTTCTCGATCACTCCGCTACATTTCATGTGATAATACTGGTTATAAGTAGCAGCAATCTCACGAGGGGCAGCTATGAGCACGAGATTTTGTTCCACTTTGCTCATTCGATTATGTCTGCACCAGGCGAACTCTCTTATCTGCAAGGCAGACATGTGGTCCACTAAGCGAACATGCATTCCACCGAGCGAACTAGCGAGTTCACGGGTGTACTTGGCGTGAGCTTTTTTTCGATACTTTTTCATGACATGTGTCTCTCTGATTGGGTCAATTTGACTGAATTATATGAGTCAATCATAGCCCTTTACTTTTTTGGGAAGTTTTGAGGATTATATAAGCCAAAGAATTTTTTTTAAAAGAGGTAATTTTTGCAAAGAAAGAGTAATTTTTCAGAAACCAAAAAAAGGAAATTTGGTTTTTTAGTTAATATTAGAATTTATACTGAATTTTAGATAGAAAATCATACTAGAAAAGGATTAAGAAACTAGAAAAATGCAAGGAAAAGCTTAAAATCTAGCTTTTGTTAGTATTTTTTCTGGAGGATTTTTCCAAATTTCGGGAGAATGTTGGGGCTTAAAAAACCTTAGGCTCTAAATCCCAGAATTTTCAAAATAATAAAAAAATCACAAACCAATCAACTTTCATCCAATTCAAAATAAAAATAACGAGGAGTGCTCCTGAGGATTTCGTGGATTTTTCAACGTGGATTCGCGACTAATGGGTAAGCCTTCGAGATCCTAGAGCTATTTTTCTGTATTTTTGAGCATTATTTCTTGCTTTTTTGAATTTTGGAATGAAAACCGAGTCAAAATTGTTAGCCTAGCCGAAACTTAGTCGAGCGAAATGGCTCTTCGCCGAGCCAAGTGTCGGCCCGACCAATGAAACTGATTCCATTTTGGTGTTTTTCATCCTTTTTTACTCTGATTTTCTTGCATGTTTGGTCAAATGGCGACCATTTGGACCTCAACCTAAGCCAAAAATGGCAGATCCTAGTTTAAAAATGTTAAAAAAAACCCCAAAAACAACCAAGTTTGGTGTAAAATCAGAAAGTTTGGAGCTTTAACGGGCTTGGAAGGACTGACTTCACCAAGATATGTCTCTTTTAGCCTAGCGAAGTTAGTCCCCAGAACCTTGTTTTTGGTAATTTTTGAATTATTTTTAAGTACGGAAGTCAAGCAAAGACTTTTTGGGTACAAAAACCTGAACCTTTAGGGACCAGAAATAATTTATAAAAAATCGCCAAAAATGTCTAAACTTTGTCTCGTTTGATTTTCAAATCATTGAAATTGACGTCCTCTTCACCGAGATCCAATTTCGAAGTCGATTTTAAAGATTGAAGCATTACCAGTTGATGCATTTTTTCTCTCTTTGGTAGCAGTGTTCCCTTTCAGTAGATTTCAACAGCACTTTATTAGCACAAGCTTCAAAACTAGGAGAGTCTCTATGGTTGATCCACACGGATCTTCACCAACCAAAACCTTGAGGAGGAGGAACTCCTCAGTAGACAATTGCTACTATACCACTCAAAAACCAACCCGAAAATAATCCCGAAGGCTCACTTGAGAAAGACCCTTCAATAAGAATTCTTTGATTGTTAATAGAAACTCATGGAGGATCTCGCATTACAAAGGAAGAATAAAAAGTCAAATCCAAAGAGAAAATCTCATCTTAAAGCTATTTTCAGGTGTTGTTGTGTGTGTGCAAATAAAGAGAGGAGTGGAGGCCTATTCATATGGAAAAAGGGGGAGTGTTAGACTCCCCCTCAAAAACTACATGGGATGGGATAAATCCCATCCCATGTTAATCTGGTCAGCCGCGCGGGTCAGGTTGACCCGCGAGATGACACACGCGGTTATATGGGAAGCCCTAGAGGGCTTCCCTTTATCTTATCGTAATCGCTGCCATGGGCAGCACTTGCGCGCGGTCATGCCCCGCGCACTAGCGGTCTGCAAGCTTTCAGCTCGCGGGGGAACCACGCGAGCCCCACTTTTAACAACTCATGTTCTTTTAGGTCTACTCACAATGGGAAAAATTCTTTTGCTCGCTCTGATAAATTTTTCCTCTTTCCTCTTTATTCTTTTAATTATTAATTCAGTTCAATCAATTAATAATTCTTCTAACAGATTAGACAACTTATATTTTCAGCATAAACCCTGTCTATAGGTTCTTTACTTAGTATGATAAAGACCCAAAGTGTGTGAACTCATACGATCTTAAAGTATAGAGCCACTAGAGGTTAACCTAAACTTGGCTTCCCATCCGAGAACCTTTAGGCTTAGTGTTCAAAATTGATATGGAATCTGATAGCTCTAAACAATCAAATGGGCTTTCTAGCAAAGGCGTATGATCCCCCAATACTTGGAATGTCATGTGCTTATGACTTGATCCGATTCTGCAGTATTAACAAATATAATAAACTCTTTCCATCAGTTTAAGTGCCATCCAGTTTATTGAGCTCGAATTAAGTGTTAGCTCATGTAATAGTCGTAGCTATCCTGGAATTAAACTTGTTCAAGAAGAACACCACTCAGCCATAATGTATCATGATAGACTAGAAACCCGTTCTATCAATCGTATACTCTGATCATAGGTTTAAGAGTGTGTCACTTCAACAAGGGGCCCTAAGGTACATCTCCCATTATATCACTATATCAGGAGTGATGGATCCCATCTTGACTACCGAGCTTACCAAAATGTGATCATCAATATACCCGTAATCACCTATGTCATCCTGATCACTAGGGTATGAATAAGTATGACCTAAAGTATAGTAACTCCTACATAAGATAACCGGTATCTCAGGTCTAAGGATACTTGTACTGCTATTGTAATAAGAAATGACACCAACACACAGATATAGTTATTTCTGAGTGTTTGTCTTATAGCGATCTCCAATGTATTACCTGAATACATTCATGTGTTAACTCAAGGTACCACCTTTAGCTCGCGAGATCAACTACTTGGATCTAATCCAAGGAGTAAGCCTACACATGTTAATTTGTCCATTCCATTGATGTCCAGTCTCAATAAAACTATGACTAGGGATATTTAGACTATTCATAGTAATATGTATGTGCAGTTCTCATACCACATAGCTCCCACTATGTCCACGCACTTTTACGCTATGAAGTAATTATGTACTTTGCCTCATCATTGCACATATACATATTAAATATTATACATATATGATACCAACGAGATACATTAATAAACTGAAAGCACTGATAAGCAACAAAGATGCCTTAATCATTATTAATAATAATTCGAAACCTTTTATACAATATGACTAATAAAGATATATCGCCCTAATTGCCTCTAGAGCATACATCATATCTAACAATCTCCCAATTGCACTAGAGCCAATTGCCCATGTGCCTTATACCATACTCGTTAACATGTTGTTCATGTTTAACTTAAGTCAATGGTTTAGTTAACCCATCCACTAGATTCTGATCCGTTGAGACGTGTTCTAAGCTTATATCCTTTCTAGTTACCATCTCTTGCATGAGATAGTACTTTTTGCGTATATGTTCATTTCTGTGACGAGACCGTGGTTCCTTTGCATGAGCAATAACCCCATTGTTATCGCAATAGACTACTATTGGATTTACAATGCTGGACACCACACCAAGATCACAAATAAATCCCTTAAGCCATTTGGCTTGCTTAGTTACTTCTGAAGTAGCTTAATACTCATATTCCTTGGTTGAATTAGCAATCGCATCCTATTTGAAATCTTCCAAATAATTGCCCCTCCGTTAAATATAAACACATAACTTGACTGGGATTTTTAATCATCCCTATTAGACTGAAAACTCGCATCGATGTATCCCTTTAAAGTGAGATCACCTTCTCCATAAACTAAAAACATTTCCTTAGTCATGTGTAAGTACTTGAGGATAGTTTTAACGGCCATCTGGTGCTTCTCACTTGGATCAGATTGAAATATGCTCATGACACTCAATGCATGTGAGACGTCAGGCCGAGTATATACCATAGCATACATGATGGACCCTATTACTCAGGCATAGGGTATTAAATTCATGCATAGTCTCTCCTCTTGTATTCTCAGACACTCAGATTTAGAATGGTTAATCCCATGAGACATTGGGAGATAACCGTTCAAGGTTAAATCTAGCCAAAACCTTGTCTATGTATGTATTTTGTGAAAGACCTGGCAGCCTTTTGGATCTATATCGGTAAATCTTAATATCAAGTATAAAAGCTGCATCTCTAAAGTCTTTCATGGAGAACATCTTTGACAACCATGACTTAACTATCTGAAGAAAAGGAATATCATTTCCTATTAATAATATGTCATCGACATATAATACAAGGAAAATGAGCACACTCCCACTAGACTTCTTATATAAACAGGGCTCATAAGCATTTGACACAAAATCGATTTCTCAGATTATCTCATCAATTCTAATATTCCAACTCCTCGATGCTTACTTAAGTCCATAAATGGACTTCTACAACTTGCATACCTTAGAGCCATCCTTGGACGTAAAACTCTCGAGTTGTGCCATATACACATCTCTGTCCAGATTTCCATTAAGGAATGTTGTCTTCACATCCATGTACCAAATCTCATAATCGTAATGAGTGGCGATGGCAAGGAGTATCCTAATAGACTCTAGCATGGCCACTGGTGAAAAGGTCTCATCATAGTCAATGCCTTCTTTTTTACTATACCCGTTTGCAACCAGCCTTGCTCTATAGGTAACTATGTTACTGTCGATGTCAATTTTCTTCTTGAAAACCCACTTGCATCCTATGGGCCTAATCCCACTTGGAGCATCAATCAAGCTCCAAACTTGATTATCGTACATGGAGTCTATCTCCGATCTCATGGCTGAAAGCCATTTATCAAATTCTGAGCCTTCCATTACCTCCTTATAATTCCTAGGCTCATCATCTTCCATAAGGAAGAGATGTTTATCATCGGTGATGAGAAACCCGTATCGCTCAGGAGCCATTGGAGCTTGGCCTAACCTACACAATATCGGTGTTATAAAAGGTTGTTCCATGCTTACACTATCTTATGTAACAGGTTTAGGTATAATTAGTTGACTATCTATTTGATCTTCTTGAGTACCTAACTCAAGATTGCTCCCACTAGCTTTTGCAAGTATATGCTCCTTCTCGAGGAACTGAGCATTTCTGGAAATAAGGACTTTTTATTCCTTTGGATCATAAAAGGTATACCCTATAGTCTCCTTAGGGTAACCTACAAATAGAAATCTATCAGACTTAGCACCCATCTTATCAGAACTTATCCTCTTTACATAAGTAGGAAATCCCCAAACTCTCAAGTGAGAAAGAGCAAGTTTCTTACCATACAATAACTTGTATGGAGTTTGAACAACTGATTTAGAGGGCACTCTATTTAGAATATAAATTGCGCTCTCAAGTGCATAACCCCAAAAGGATCTGCTGAGTTCTTCTTGGCTCATCATGGATCGAACCATATCGAGTAGGGTTCGATTCTTCCTTTCTGACACTTCATTGTGTTGGGCTGTATAAGGAGGTGTCCACTCGGATAAAATACCATTATCACTTAGATTATCTTGAAACTCTTAGCTTAAGTATTCACCGCCTTGATCAGATCGAAGGGTCTTGATACTTTTTCCAAGTTGTTTCTCTACTTTAGTTTTGAATTCTTTGAATCTATCAAAACTTTCAGACGTGTGCCTCAAAAGGTACAAATAATCATATCGCGAGTAATCGTCGATAAAGGTTATGAAGTAGAAGAAACCCTCATGTGTCTTAACACTCATTGGTCCACATACATCGAAATGTATTATTTCCAAACTACTAGTGGCACATTGAGCCTTTCCTTCGAAAGGTTTCTTAGTCATCTTCCCTTTTATACAAGGTTCGCACTCACCATAGGAAACTCATTCCATTGGGCCTATGTCTCCACATTTGTGTAACTTAGTTAAGCGAGTCTCATTTATGTGGCCCAAACGACAATGCCATAAGTATGAGGATTTCTCACTATCTAATTTCAATTTCTTAACAATGATCATATTAAAATTTCAAATTTAGTATCTAGAACGTATATGCCATCCACAGATATTCCACAAGCATAAAGAATATTATGCTGAATTTGACATTTATTATTAAAAAATAAAATTTCAAATCCTTTTGTTTCTAAACGCGCAATAGAAATAATATTCTTAGTGACAGTAGGAATATAATAGCAAATGTTCAAAACTAAAATAAGGCCACTAAGCAAACGAAGGCTATATGTCCCTACAGCTTTTGTAGCAACTCGTGCTCCATTTCCAACTCTTAGGTCTATTTCCCTCTTTGCAAGCCTCCTACTATTCCACAATCCCTGCATAGAAGTATAGATATGAGTACCACAACCAGTATCTAATACCCAAGTAGACTCATAGAGAACTTTAGAGAAACTCTCTAGCATGAACATACCTTAAGTAGATGCCTTACTTGGCTTCTTCTTCACTTATTCAAAAATCAGAGCTTTGCAATCACTTTTCTAGTGTCTGGGTTTTCCGCACACGAAACATAATCCTTTGGGATTTACCTTTTCAATAACCACATCTTTTACCTTCCTATCGATGGATTTAAAACCTTTACCTTTGGTGCAAGCTTTGCTTGCCAAGGTACTTGTTCCTCTAGCCTTTAAACCTTCAAAAATTCTAAGTTTCCTGATAAACTCAAATGACATAAGATAATCATTCACAAAAGGTGAATATTTATCAGATAGGGTTTCTATCATAAGCTATATGTCATGCTTGGAATCTATCTTGATTCCTATTTGAGCCAATCTTCTTGAATACTGAAAATATTCTATGCATCACTTAGTGGCTAGGATCTCATCATTTCTCCTAGAGTTACAAAGAAATCTCAGAATTTTATTCCATTCAACTCTCATACCCTCATGAAGTCCTCTAAGATGAAGGAGCATAGATTTTAAGTCCATACCTTCATGTTGTTTCTTAAGCTTCAAGCTCATGGTTTCGAGCATCACAAGTGATAAAACAAAAGCATCTCTCTTATGCTTAAGATATTATTCTTTCTCTTGAATAAAAGCATCAGCATCATGATTGACTGGTTCGGGATTATCTAGAACATAATCCATGTGGCTTTTCTCAAGTTCCTTTCTAAGAAATTTGAACCAGCCGTCAAAATTGATCCCTGTCAATTTAGTGTTAAGTATCGGGCTGAGGTTTAGGTTCGGATTCATTGTTCAACCTAGATATAAGATAGAATTTTTTTGGACATTAGTATATGTACATGCATTTAATATAAGGTATTTTATTAAACACATAATTCCTACTATTTTCTCAACATTTAAATAGCCCCTTCTATTCAAATTTGAGAAATTTGGTCGAACCAATTTTCCTTATTAGGTAGCATCCATAGCCACTCATCATGACCCCCACTATTGTAGGTCAAGCCACAACAAGATAATCATGGTTGGAACCCATCCATTTGCATCTCTTGCAATGTCTAATCCATTTGAGTTCTCTTTCTCGAGACATGCGTACCCAATTTTACGACCCCTCAAATGTGTCTTCAATTCAAAATTAGCTCCAATAATATGGACAACCAAACCTCTTTGGTTAAGGCTTTAAGCCCATCTTATCTCATAACCAAACACATGTTAAAGGAAAGCATGTTGTACATGTTCTTACCACCGTTAATAAGGTTCATATCACGACTTATGACGGGAAGACTATTACTACCTTAATATTGTTGTAGGGATTTCATTGGTGCCACTGGTCTAGCTCTAGTCTAGGTCTTATACGATGGATATTATTATGAAATAATAATTCCGGGTTATTAGGAATTATTAACTCTAAGGGAACATGCTCTGGACTAGTATATCATAATCATTCCATTATGCCAAGACTCCACATAGCATGCAAATCAAACAAGGTCCATGTTTAAATTCTTGCACCTATGTCTATAAGTTTTAATTTAACAATTTAAACCACGTTTGTAAAACTATATACGGAATCTAATTCCCATACTAGAAATTGACTAAGTCATAAAACTCCCTTGGGTACTCTTGAATCTAATACTGATGGTGATTTCCAAGTAGGCTAAAAGTGAATGAGCTACCTTGTCCAATCCTTGCCAAAATCACCACAGGCACTTCGGTTCGTTGTACCACGGACAATTATGATTTAAATATTTCATTCTTTAATTAAACAAAGTACGGGATGACCCTTAATTAAAGCATTTACAAGTGTGGAAAAATATTGCTAATTTTATATGATGATCACCTAGACTAAGTTTGAGCAAAATCTTAATCTAGTTATCACATCATTTTCTATAAATGGAATTGAACCCTAAGTCATCATAGTATACTTTAATCAATTCACAAAAAATCACGTTTTAACATATTATTATCAATCATGCATAGCATAAGGAAGGCTCTAATACCACTGTTGGTTAATCAAGACAATAATTGAACATGTAATCATTGCAAGGTGGAATTTCAAAACATAAAATTAACTTAAAGATCTCCTAAGCATGCCATGATTAATATAATCTAAGTCAAAACATTACATAGATGCTTTTAGGCTTATAAAGCTTATAAAAGAAACCTAGCATCTAAAGGTTGAAGCATTACCAATTGATGCGTGTTTTCTCTCTTCGGTAATAGTGTTCCCTTTGAGTAGATTTCGACAACACTTCGTTAGCACGAGCTTCCAACTAGGAGAGCCTCTAAGATTGATCTACACATATCTTCCCCGATAAAAACCTCAAGGAGGAAGAACCCGTTAATAGACAGTAGCTGCTAGACCACTCGAAATCCAACCTGAAAATAATCCCAAAGGTTCACTTGAGAAAGAGCCATCAATAAGATTTGTTCGATTGTTTGGAGAAACTCGTAGAGGATCTCGCACTACAAAGGAAGAATAGATAGTCGAATCCCGAGAGAAAATCTCAGCTTAAAGTTAGTTTCAGGTGTTGTTGTATGTGTATGAATAAAGAGAGGAGTGGAGGCCTATTTATAGGAAAAAAGGGAAGTGTTAGACTACCCCTCAATAACTACATGGGATGTGATAAATCCCATCCCATTTTAATCGGGTCAATCGTGTGGGTTAGGGTCACCTGTGGGCTGACCCGCGTAGTTATAAGGAAAGCCCTAGCGGGCTTCCTTTTATCTTGCTACAAGCTTGGGCTTGCGGCCCACGCTAGCGGGCTTGCCTTGCCAGCCCACGCAAGTGCTGCCCATGGTAGCACTTGTGCACTTGCAGCCAGCAAGCACTCAGGCTTACCCTGTGTGCTAGCGGCCCAAGAGCTTTTCAACTTGTTAGGCAGCCACACAAACCCCACTTTGAACAACAAGTCTTTGTTTTAGCTCACTCGCAACTGGAAAAATTCCCTTACTCACTCTAATTTATTTTCCCTATTTCCTCTTTATTCCTTTTAATTATTATTTCAATTCAACCAATTAATAATTCTTCTAACGGATTCAACGACTTGTATTTTTAACATAGACCCAATCTATAGGTTTTTTACTTAGTCCAATAAAGACCAAAAGTGTGTAACCTCATAGGATCCCAAAGTATAGAGCCGCTAGAGGTTAACTTAAACTTGGCTTCCCATCTAGGAACCTTTAAGCTTAGTGTTCCAGACCGATATGGTACCCGATAGCTCTAGACGATCGAATAGGCTTTCTAGAAAAGGTGTATGATTCCTCAATTATTCGAATGTCACGTGCTTATGACTTGATCCGGTTCTGTAGTAGTAACCAATACTATGCACTCCTTCCATCAAGTTAAGTACCATCTAGTTTATTAAGCTCGGATTAAGTGTTGGATCATATAATAGTCATAGCTATCCTTGAATTAGACTTGTTTATGAAGAACACCACTGATAAGTGTATAATTACACTTATTATCATTATAATTTTACACACTAAACACTATAGTTTAAGTCATTTTTGTATTTCATATAAAAGATTTCACGTGGTATGTAGTTGTTTTTTATGCAAATGTAGATACTAGGTAAATCTAGGGAATAAAATGATCTAAAGTGGAATTCTATGAAAAAAGAGTGAAAAAGGTGCAAAAAGATGCATGGAACTCAAAGATTTTGCTTAGGAATGAAGCTATCAAAGATTGGTGAAGTTTCAAGGAGAATTCTGAAGAAAATTCAATTCACAGTCGTGACAATCATTCGCGGTCGCAACTTATTCTTCTTCAGAATAGAAGTCTACCAACCCAAGATTCACGGTCATGACAAATATATCATGGTCGTGACTTGGATGGTTTTCTATTTTTATCTTCTTAACTACCAACTGCCAGATAAGCATGATCAACCTCCATCAACCGCCTTCAACTACCAATGAAAAGACACTGATCAGAAGTCAACAAATCATGAAAAGGTGTCTGTCCATTGTGGATTAGATTGAAGCTTCTCAACCAATCATAATGAAGAGATGCAATCTTTCACCAATGGACACAGCCCTTAGTTTGGATAGACGCAACCCTTCAAACTTTATAAATAGGGCTTCAAAAACTAATAAATTTCATGGGCATTAGAGGGCATCACAGTGTGTGTAGCACCAAGGAGGAGGGCATTAGAGTACAATTATAGAGAAATATAATGTGTGGATTGGTAGAGAGTTTGCTACTTTCATAAGTGTCAGAGAGAAAATGTTTAAGTGATTCGAATCCTTGTTTCGATCACTAGATTTCTCTATATTCTTGAGCTATTGTTGTATAAGTGTACTTGCAAATCACTTATCAATAAAATTTTTCATTCTTCAATATTCGTTTGTTCGATATTCGAAAAGAATAGCATCCTAAAGGAGGTTCTGTACAGGCCGTGATCAAATTCAAAGCAGACGCATTAATTGTAGGAATTGACGACTCCCATTAAAGAGTGGATACGATTTTATCAACTTTAGCTTTCACTTGCATACCTTACAACTTTGCTTTGCTTTCTATTTATACTATCTATTTCAAAGTTTATGATATGTCTATGTGTCATAATGCGTATTTCGTGTTAAGTCTTTTATGTTAATCAAGTTATATGCGTTGGAGTTAATTTTAAGAGTAATTTTGGGGTTAACAATATCGTGTATAATCATTGGATCTATGATATAACGCTATTTAGTGAGCCAACATTTTTGGAATGTTAACTTGCCAAATATGGCTATGTGAGAGCGACCCGTACTAAGCATAGTATTGACGTTGCCCAGGTTTATATAATTGTCTTAATTCGTTTGCGCTAGGTTTAGAAAAGTAATTTCATGTGTTGCTCTACTGTGAATAATTGAACATATGGGTATTTAGAACCGTGTCTATTAGATTAGTTTAGTGAAATTTAACATCTTTGTTGAACTTGCATACTTTCTCTACTATCCTTATTTCGTAGGGAAAATCTACATATTTAGGTTCTCTAATCTTTCATACCTATATTTACTCATTTTTCATTCTAATCCTTCTTTCCTAACCTTTACTTTAATATATTTTATTTTCTTTATTTTATCTTCCTTTTCGATCTTTAGAACTAGTCCATCCATGTGGGATCGATATCTTTTAAAACTACATCGCAACTGTATACTTCCAGTTATCATCATTTTTCTATTTGATAAGAGGTACTGACAACACCTATATTTTTTTGTGAACAAGTTTTTGGCACCATTGATATATAGCCGAATCTTGTGAACAAACTATTAAACTTATCAGTAGAAAAGTGGCCAACAAAAGTAAAGATTAAAAATTACATAACCTCGGGGGATGCAACCGCCCCCCCTAATATATTAATTACAATTTCTGTAAAAATATTTACAATACTTGAAGGAAAATAAATCCTAAGCATACATCTAACCTGCATCCACAACGGTTAGCAAAATATTTGCACGTATGTTCGATTTAATTTTGAGAAGGCCCATGTGGCCTAAATAAAACATCGACGGATTAAAGTTCTTTTTTTGAATAAAAAAAGGTTCATTTTTATTTACACATATGTTGGTCGTTTTTTATTTGTGAAAATGACCGCATGGCAAAGTGTGAGGCCGGTTATCCGGGAAATATTTTATTCCGTTCGTTGGGGGAGTTCTAACATGAATTTTCATTAAAAGAAATGAAGGAGAAGAAATGTTACATTGATATTTACATAAAAGAATAAATAAAAATTATTTCTAGGTCATCATTTAGAATAAATAGAAACATCAAAAGAAACACGAGATAACAACTCTAGGAACTCAGAGGCTTACCCTTTTGGCATGAATCCACTTCGGCGTATCAGTATGATCTCTGGTGTTCCTCGTTCGTTTTTTAGTTGGTGTTTGTGTGGAAAATAAGTGTTTATTTATCCAAAAGATAATCAGACTCGGACACTAAACTTGTTTTAGGCCCGAGAATATCTAATGATTTTTGTGAAAAAGATGGAAAAAAATTATTTGAAAATAAAAAAATTCGGGATCCAAACGTGTTTTGGATCTGAATATAATCAAAGAAACCTTAAAAGAAATGTAGAAAAAGTTGGAATTATTTCTCTAGAAAAATATTATTTTTGTAAAAATTTCTCCATCGTTATCGAGAGAAAACAATTTCTTTTGTGAATTTTTCCCATCCATTGACAATGAAAATGCCCCCGATATTTATAGGGGAATTTTCCCAAAAACAATTAGGGTTTTGAAAAAGTTCTGGCTAGGTTAGCCTCGCCAGAACTCTGGCGAGAACTCTAGCTAGCCTCGCCAGAGTTCTGGCGAGGCTCGCTAGAATTCTGGCTAGCTTTGCTAGAATTCTAGTGAGGCTTGCCACAACTTTTGGCTATCCTCGCCAGAACTCTAGCTAGCCTCGCTAGAGTTCTAGGGTGGCCGGCTTCGCGCCTCGTCGCAATTCATAGGTGAGGCCGAATAGCCACAACTTTTCTATTTTTTTATTTTTATTAATTAAATTTTTTTATAAATATTAAAAATATTTTCTATTAATTAAAAAAATATTAATTAATTTTTACCAAAGTCTAATTTTCCAAGTTCTTAAAAAAACAATTTCAGTCCTTATAATAAATTAGTGACGAGGAGCACTCCCATTTGAAGATCTCTGGATAACCGAACACCGTGTGATTCAAGGATAAAAATCCCGAAAAGTCATCATCATCGAACGCTCGAGCTAGTACAAAATCCCATGCTCACAGTAGCAGTAGAATCAAAATTGCACTTTCTGCAATTTTGATCCAAAAAGGCAATCTTTACCTACATGCTCAGATTTTTCCTGTAACAGCACACTCCCACGCCTTACCTAGGACACTTCACATCCAACGTGTGCATTTGGATTGACAAAAGCTAATAGGTAAAAAGTGTAAGCATGGCCTAAGTCTAAACTAAGTTGAATTTGGATTGAAGATAGATCTTTAAGTTCAGAGCTTAGTTTCAGATGAAGAGGAAGCTCATTTTCGTGCAAAGAAACAAGAAGGAAGAGAGCTATAAGAAAAGTTCAAGTGTTTTAGTTTTCTTGAGTTTTTTTGTGTTCTTAAGGTATTTTGAACCTTTGGGAAACTAAGTTAAGGTCTTCTAGTTCATAGTAACTTGTAATTCCAGAATTAGAGAGTGTAATTTCATGATTAGGGCATGAAGTTGGGATATTTGGGAGTTATTTAAGCAAACTTGAGGCTTAGTCTTTACTTTAATAAATTTGAGTTGTGTAGGAAGGTTAAGCAAGCTTTGAGTTTTAGAGTTTCCTTGATCATTTACATTAAGTTCTAACTCAATAAAACTTGGTATAAGTGTTCTTAATAGGTATCCTCACTCACAGAAAAATAATTATTTTCTTCATTTATTTCCATCAAGTTAACTAGTTTTCAAACTTTCTTTTCAGAAGTCTAAGTTTGAAGAAGGAGGACACCACTTCCTTCCTTCTTCTTATTAAGACTAATATATGGGGATTTTCCCTCAAGAGTAGCTCTTACTCTTCATTTGAACCAGTTTCATCAACCAAACCAAAAACCATCAAAGAAACAAGGAGGACTTTTTGGGGATTTTAGTGGACCTAGCAAAGTGGATTTACGGCTACGGGGTAAGCCTTTGAGTTCCTAGAGTCACGTCTCACTTATTTATACTTGGTTTATATGCTTGAGGTGTGAAAATGTAAAAATGTAAAAAACTGAAAAATTGTTTGTTTCTATCTTTGTAATGCTGATAACAGCATTGCAATGTCGTTAATAATCACTGATGTCGTTGACGACATCAGAAATACTGTTAACGGTATGGCTTTCTAGGCAGAATACAGGCAAAATGTGTGGAAAATCTTCAAACTTCATTTCATGTTCAGAAGGGTCACTAGTGACTATTCAAACTTAAAGTCTGAGTTTTTGGTAACATAAGATGTATGTTTGAGGATTTTACGAACTTGAAATCGATTTGAAAGGGTTTTGAGCGGTTAAAGTTGATTCCCTTTACCTGGATATTATTTTACCAACTTTAACGCCCTCCCCTTCTAAATGGGTTCCATAACGCCTTTTTATTTGTGTATTTGGACTCAGATTTATTTTTCACCAACATTATTGTGAAGTGTGTTAGGAAGCCCCGATGAAGGGAATCAAAGTTCCCGGATAACTGACCTGAAAAATATTCACATGTGGCATTTCCATTAATAAAATGGTTAAATAAATTATGTGTCTAAAATGAACCCTTTGTACATGAAAGAATTTTTAAAATCTCTCGATGTATAAACTCGACCGCTCGGGTCTTGCAAAAGATCAAAACGAACATATTTGCAACTACGAATAATAACCAAACTGTCAATTAAAGGAATTGCAAATGAGTTGCAATTGCTGCAACCCAAAACGTTACATAAAGAGTTATCGTTAAGTAAAGAAGTGTTTCCAATTTTAATCAAATGACGTTAACTGTAACAAATAGATATTTATGAACATCTCAATATAGCATTACCTATGAATGTAAAAGGGTTGCTATAGAAAGCTAAGGTGACACTTTTGTCATGTTGCTGGACATAATCAAAAGTATTGCCTTAAAAACCTTAGGCAGGGAAGAAAAAACCGACAATTTTGTTGGCTTGCTGCGATGTGGCAAAAATTGTAGCATTCTTGGACCAGCGCTAATTTATATCTTCTTATATTTTACAATTTTCTATTTTTCCATTACTACTTCTCTTTATCTAAACATTAAGTGTTTTCATTCAAATTTATATCATTTTGACAATATTTGCTTAATTATTGATCACAACTACTGATTTTTTTTCAATGTTATTGAAACCGGATCGGATATCAAAACAGTGAAGTTAGTGGATCATAATTTTACTCATTCAATCGGATTTGATAGCGGTTCAATCTGTTACTTTTTTAAAAAAGACTTATGTATAATTTATTATCAATCATCAAACATATTTTAAAAATAAATATAAATCCATATAAATAAATATATCACTAAAATTATGCTATATCAAAGTAGTAAATGTTAATATAAACTTTTCTAGGTATCTTCTAATTCTAAATAATATTTGAACGGTTCACCGGTTTTTCCTTGTTCAAACTAGCCAAGTTAATTCAATTCAATTATATATAAAATGGTTGTTATTCTTAAATTGAGCCACACTCATTTCCGCTTCTCGAATAACATTGATTATTTTTTTAATAACTATGAGCACGGGATTTCGCCCCGACTCAAGAGTTCAATGATGAAGCTGTAATTTATTTTTCCCTTACTAGTTTTTCACTTTTTACAGGGCCTTGAATTCATCCGAAGGAAGCTTGCTTTGTTTCTTTGAGCCTTAACTCTTTTTTAGGCAATTTCAGCACAAAAAGCCCAAGGCAAAGAAGCAATGTCGTTAACGACATCAGCTTTATAAGCAGACAAAAAAAGCAATTTTTGCATTATTAAGTCAAAAGACCCTTCTTTACCCAATAATTTCAGATTATCCTCACTTTACACCCTGTCAAGATAATGCCATCCCACATGAGTATTAATGGGAAGAAAATAATACAAAAAAGATAAGAACAAGTGGACTAACCACTAGGTATGGGACTTTTTTGGATAGAAGAGATCCCCATAAAGATAAGTTTCATTATGAGGAAAAGGAGGGGGGTCTGAATTTGCATAAAAAAATATTGAAAAGAAAGAGAGGAAAATATCTAGAGAGCATTAGGGAGCATTTCTTCATGTGTTCTTGAGTGTTCTTGAGCAAAACACCAAACTTTGATCCCCCAACACTTGAGATTTCGGGTTAGTTAGATTAAATCCTTGAGGATTAGACTTGAATGGAGAGTCTACAACATCTTTATCACTCACTTGAAGGTTACTACACCTTCTGAAGCATCTACTTTGGCAAGGAATAGATCCCTTCCAAAAATTTTCTGTAAATCACCAAATCCAACAAAAAAGAAACAAGGAGAGCTTCCCAGAGGAATTCATGGACCTTAAAGAAAGTTGTATCATGACTATGGGGTAAGCCTCTGATTTCCTAGAGTTTGTGCTTACATTTATGTGCCTTTCATTTTCAAGTTTCATTTTCTTTTTGGTTATTTCCATTTTCACACACCAATTTGTTTTCCGGAAATTGCAGTATGATTTCAAAATTTTTTTGAGTATTTTGTGTATATAAACATATTCTACACATCTTGAGCTTTTTGAAATGATAAAGATCATTCAAATTGGTTAAGTATGCAAAAGTTATGATCGTTTTAAGTTTCAGATTTTCGTTTTGCTATTTTTGTTGTTTCTGTGTGTTTTCTGCAGGTCTGGAACCTCGAGGTCGTTGACAACATGACCTAATGTCATTAATTACATTGAAATGTCATTAAAAACATGGCCTAGTGTCGTTAACGATATTGCCTTTGGCAGAATTCAGTTTCGCTTCTTTTTGCTCCGTTTAGAATCGTTTAAGCCCAAAACGACCCGCTGAGACCCTTCTGAGTTTGGAAATGCATCATTCGGGGTAACAAAACTCTAAATTGTAATTATTTAGGATTTATATATGATTTATTAATGTATTAATATGTTGATTAAAGTTTGGAGTAGCAACGGAAGCGCTTTGGACCATTCATATTGATATCGCCCTTCACAAGGAAGTTGGTAACGATATGGATGGCATCGTTACCATTGTTAATCCAAATGATGGCTACGTTATGCATGTTAGGCCTAGATTTATGTTTCTAAATGTTTTTTTAGGTTACCTACATGAAGGGAACTCAAGTTCCCGGATAACCGACCCAACAATATAACACGTGGCATTTTCACTAATAAAAATGACCAACATGGTTGAAAAATAAAAATGAACAATTTTCATTTTTATTTTTCATGGAATAAGAACTTTGAAATCTCCATTGTTTTTTACCCTAACCACACGGGTCTTGCCAAAATCCCAATCGAGCATACGTGGTACACTTGGTACATATTTGTGTGGTGGAATATCCCTTGTGCTAACCTTTGTGGATGCAGGTAGTTTAGGATAGATGTATGTTAGGGTTTAATTTCCTTCGGGTATGTCATTTATCAAATGTAATATTTGTTAGATATCGATGTATTTCGACGATTTGTAAATTTCCCATCCCAATATGTAATTAATCCTTTAGATTAGGTGCATTTACTTTCCTACGTATTTACTTTCTCGCACTTTATTTACTGCTTTCTGCATGATAGCTAAATAAACCAAAAAACATAAGCCGAAAACATCTAGATTGATACAAAATATCATAAGTGTGGTTTCAAAATGGGAATAATGTTAACTCAAATAATGACGAAGTAAGTAACTCATCCCGGACCCGAATCTCTGAACTATGGTATGGCTTAGGCTTAAAGGATCTAAGCTGTACCAAATTTTCCCGGGAAAGGTGATCCGGGTGGCGACTCTGAGTACCATAGGCTAGAGGTTCTAATCTCGAATCTGTTAAGCTTGAAACTCACATTTTCAAACAACATTTTCTTTGAACAACACATCTTTCAAAGCATGCTCTTTTTCGAAAAAAAAACCCGACACCCCATCTCACTAGACTGGAGCCTCGCGGTGTCTGCGCGGGTTGAACGTCGTCCGCTCACAGTGGCGACTTCGCTGGGGATATCTTTTTAAAACTTAAAAGTTTAAAAGGTTTTGGATGAGTATTGAAAAGTCGTTAAAAGATTTAAATCTACGCTTACGGTATTTCGAACAAAAGCATGTGCATTAGATGGCTTAGCCTTTAAGATTAGGATGCCCCCATTTATAGTGAAGCTTGCAAAAGTATCATTTGCGACCCCATGGTGATCAAAGATACTTAGCGGGTGGATCACTTATTGCCATATCACATGTACCTCCCTCGTTCGCACATATTTGGGGAGAGGCTTGGAGTGTATCATAGTGCAGCAAAAACCTTCTACATCAACAGCCCATGACTAAACACATATAAGGAAATGGTAGACACTTCCCTTAGGTTTACCAAAACAAATGCATCTCTTATGCATGTTCGCTCCTTAATACCTCACCGTATTGAGATGACCCAAGCTTAGATTTAGAAGCTTAACCCTTACACGAGAGGATATAAGGTCGGTGGAAGTGCATCGCATGCTATGTGCTATGTGTTTACCGCTTCCCTTTTATCATACATCGTATATAGTATCATGCTAATCACAATCTCTTGTGCAGACATGATTATGCACACACTCGTTTATGATATGGTCATCATGCCACCACAAACCCGAGTTCACACTAATATCAAACACATAGGTTTAGACAATATGGTAAGATAGCATAACTTATGATTAGGATCACAAATTCCCAAAGTATAGAGGTGCCTGCTTGGCACCTGAACCTCTGCCCATTTGGGGCAACAAACCCACTATTCTAAGAGTTACATGGTACAATGCACTATTTACCTGGACTAGCACAATTGTGTGAAAGCTGAACAAAACCACCTCACAACATGAGAAAGAGCCATAGTTGCGAATTCTCAAAAAGCCTAACCTTTTACCACACGGGTATTATGGTAATCAACCTGTTTATTCCAAATGGATTGGCAAACATAAGTCAACATTTAAACCAAGCCTATTAGGTATTATGGCAATCAACTTGTTTGTTCCAAGTGGATTGGCAAACACAAATCATAACCTCAACCTTTTACCACACGGGTATTACGGAAATCAACCTGTTTGTTCCAAATGGATTGGCAAACATAAGTCACACTTAAAACCAAGCCTATTACCACATGGGTATTATGGCAATCAACTTGTTTGTTCCAAGCAGATTGGCAAACACAAATTATAACCTCAACCTTTTACCACATGGGTATTACAACAATCAACCTTTTTGTTCCAAATGGATTGGAAAACATAAATCACACTTTAAACCAAGCCTATTACCACATGGGTATTACGGTAATCAACATGTTTGTTCCAAATGGATTGGCAAACATAAGTCCACTTTAAAACTAAGTTTATTACCACACAGGTATTACGGACGTCAACCTATTTTGTTCTAAATGGATTGGTAAAACATGAGTCACAACTCAACCATTAGCCTACTACCACACGGGTATTACTGCAATCGACCTGTCAGATTGACAAACATGACCCTCGACATCACATAGAGTTCACCTCAACCTCAAGCACTCACCATACAAGTTGGGCCTTGTTATCATTTGAGTTATGTCTTTATTACTAATGACTAACCTTGTTTGTTTCAAATGGATTGACAAATATGAATTTTATCGCATCACGGTATATTAACCCTTTGTAATGCAGCCACGTCATATGCATCTCACACATCAACAATCAAGTATGTCAAACATGCATTTCATATTTGATGAAGTTATTCAATTGCATTTACTTCAGTTAAGGCTTGGAAGAGGCCGATCTCTCGCCTCGTCCGGATTTCCCCCATCGTGGCTTGCCTAGAGAACTTTCCATCAAAGGGTATTCCACATAGTGATTCTAGCAAAGACTTGAGTTCAGATTTGGGTTCTTGTTTAAGTTTAGATTTTGGTTCAAATAGGAGATTAGTCTTTAGTTCAGGTCAAAGTTTCAGGATGACAGATCCTCGAGGTTATCATGGGACAGATGAGCAGATTTCACATGAGGTGCCAATTGTCCAACAAATCCCATTAAACACCAGCTCAAAAATGGCCAACGCTCTAAGCGCCATTCTCTATAGTGATCAATTTGCTCATGCGCTACAGTTCCACCTTCATCTACATCAGCCAAAGAACCGTACTTCAGACTCTGCTCCTAATACTCACCTATCATCAGGTTACCTGGTTAGGAATCATGCCACTACTTCCCAATTTGGCACAAGAACCTCGCAACCCCAATACCACCATGACCAAATGGGGTTAACGCTATCCCAAGCACCGAATCAATTTAATCAAGGTCTAGGACTATTCGGTCAGTTTCAGATAGGTCAGACTTCTGGGGGTAATGATCATTAAGGGTTGAGGCAAGCTAATGCCTTCCGAGTTGCTCAATCCCAGAATCAATTTAATCAAGGGCAAGTTGGTCAACAATTGGTCGATCTAGGTCTGTTCCATCCGGGTTGGCATCACCAACTTCATTTGCAAGAAAAGCTAGACCTTCATCTAGTTTCATTCCACCATGTCAGAGCTTTGCCTCACAACCAGCGGTCCTTCAAAATCTGAGTGCCCCATCCTCCTTCAACACAAGCTTGAACTTCATGGTCTTACCACTACAATATCCGGTCATGACCCAGGCACCATCTGCTTCTAACTTTATGATCACTACTAGAGGCACCACAATCCCCCAAGGGTAGTTTAGCCAAAGAACCACAATGTTCACTCCTCCTCGTCTCAATTTTCAGCAAGGGACTGATGGGATAGTCCCCCAATATCTACCTCCGAACATAGCAGAATTATGGTAGTAGTTTTTGGCAACACACGCTAGCCAACTAGCCAACTCTAAAATTTCCAGCCAAACTGCTACCATGTCCCTTCGGTAGTACATGATGAGGAGTGGCTTCCCAAAAACTTTGTAATGCTGAGATTAGAGAAGTATGAGGGAGAAGGAGATCCCCGATCACATTTGGTCAACTATCAAACTGTGATGAGAGCTATGAGGATCGATGATAAGATGTTGGCTAAGCTCTTTATTATTACACTAGGAGGGCCAGCCAATGAATGGTATAACAACCTGCCTTTGGAAATAGCTCATGACTGGAAGCACCTCTCAAAGGCCCTAATAGAGTAGTATGGCTTCAATTCTGAAATAAAAACCACCATTCAGCATCTCGAGGTCGTCAAGCAAAGACCCATGGAATTTTTCAAACCCTCCTACAACAAGTGGATGGCGACCCAAATGCTACTCAAGGATAAGCTTAGTCTATCTGAGATGATTGTAAAGCTATTGACCGGCGCACGGCCAGTCTACCGACAGAGGCTTGGGACCGACACTTTCACTTCTTACAATGAGGTTTTCGCAAAGCTAAGAAGCTTGAGGATTGAATCTCTGGACACACCCATGGGGAAACCAACCAATGAGTACTAATACCAAAAGGTGATAATTGGAAAGAAGACCCTCCGCATGTGGAGGATGAGGATGCTAATAATGTAGTAATTAGTATTTTAAACTCTTTTATGTTAACAAACTCTGTCAACGAGGCTTTTGAATCTTCATATGCATCGAACTTCGCTTGCTTGTTTGATATCCTTTCTGATGACATCACACATTCTCGCGAACATGAGCATAATGTTTTTTAGCATGCATGACACATCATCGCATGAAATTAATTTGGGTATTAATGAATCCCCTATAATAATTTCAAATGATTTGACTCTTGATGAAAAATGAGAGATAACATAGGTACTTAGACAACACATGATACCGTTTGCCTGGCACTATGAAGACATGCTAGAGGTCGAAAAAAAGATTGTCAAACACAAAATCTAGTCAGTAAAACAGAAGATGACACGATTGAGACCAAAATGGGCTGGAAGAATCAAGATATAGGCAAGAAAGCAAATCGAAGCTAACTTCCCCGAAGTAGTTAAACACCAGATAGGTTGGTCAACATGAAGCCAGTGTCGAAGATATAAAGAAGGAGTCAAGCATTTCAATGTGTCAGAGAATTCATCATGTGGCTCATCACCATTTATGGGCCGATCAACACACTATTGAAGGAGTACCAATAGACAATGCATGTTTGCGTTCGATGGAATCAAGCTATGTCTGATGTAGATTTTGAAGCCTTCCATCCCCGACATCATTCCCTATTTTGCTATTAAAAAATTAGGGAGAACGATTGAAAAGGTGAATATCAAGGTTCATCAATCATCACCGTGTCTACCTCAAGCCAACATAGCAGCAAGAGCGGCCAACAAATTAATTAGAAAATGCTGAACAAATACACTGTTAAAGTCATGAATCCACCAAGATTGGCTCAAATGCTATCATGTCTAGGTGAGAGAAATAAATCATGTAAAAAGCAGTACAAAAAGTAATTAGCCTGTCAATTAGCACTCTACTGTTGAGCAATAATTAAGGCCTCTTTTCAAAACACAAAAAGAATAGTCCGCTGAATTGAAAACCCGAAAAGGGCGGCTCAGACAAAACTTAGGACATCGAGAGAAAAGCAAACACATTGATTAGAAAACTTGAAAGGGCTAGTCAATGGCAGGTGTCAAATCATTTGAAACATTTATACCCCTGTTAAGTTCATCAATGAATTGTCATTCTTGCTGAATCTTTATGCATATGTTTATCTTGATTGTTTGCATGCCAACTGCAGAATATCGCAAGTAAGCATCCCATCACATCATGGTTCAATAAAAACAAAAAAAATAGAAAAGAAAAAAAGAATAAAAGATGAGTTTACTGGATTGAAAACCTGAAAGGGCGGTCCAAGCAAAAAATTAAGACAAGGTTCGATAGACTGAAAACCCGTAAGGACAGTCTATGCAGAAATTAGAACCAAATAAATATCAAATACATCATCTTCTCCTCGGAATGGCTCAAGGAATCATCTATCTCCTCCAGATATTAGGACGAATATCTTCTAATTTCCCTCGTAGAGAGGATTGTCACAAAAAAAGCTTCCAAACTCTCATTATCAACTTCAAAGTGAGCATCACCAACATGGTTCAGGATTAACGTTAACATCACTAGCTCCATACCAAAGAAGGTAACGAGCGTAAAAAAGTTAATGACTCATCCAAATCCTGGCTTTGAACTTGAATATGATTCATCCACAAAATTGAACTTCAACTCGAACCCATGTCCATCATCACTCTAAAGAAGTCATGTCTACAAAACTCGACCATCGACAAAAAGGGAACCATGGAATACCCTATGAGATGAATCCTGGGGGCACTCATGCACCAGTATAAGAGAGTATCAATTTGGAAACCTCTAAAAGGCTCCTCATGCAATGAAGCTTCTACTATCGATTGGGCCAATACTCCAAAGCCAATGATATCTGCAAGAGACAAACATACATCATGCGATAAATATTATTCATGCATAAATTCATTCATACATGCATACGAATCATGTCACTTACAAGTGAAGGTAATGTTAAACCGAGGCAATGCCATTCCGATGAGAAAAATTCTCTACCTGTACATGAGGAAACTACAACTATCAAGAAGATGTCGGAGCAGCACATCATCAAAATTGAGAATGACAATGGCCCAACTCAAGTCATTTCAACTTTCATCAAATTCAAGCTTGCCTAGGCCTCTTTCAAGAAGCATTACAACATCACAAAAGCCTCCTAAAACAATAGAGTGGCCATCGGGACATCCCCGAAAATCTCAAACATAAATTTCCACGTTTATCATAGGCCTGAAGATAAATTTCTCAGAATCCTCATGTTTTTATTCTCGATTGAAGGGGTAAAAATTTTTGCTTTCAGCAATCTCAATCAAGGAATTAAAACATATATCACAAGTATCTACTAATAAAATTCCTCATTCTTGCAGGTACCCCTTCAATTCACAAGGGGCATCACTATCAGACTCACAGTAGTCAATATATCATCAAAGGCATGGAGCACAAGATTTTCATCCTTTCCTTGGTAGTTCTGAGGGTCACAGTTTACCCACTGTTAACTCACAAGGGGCATACAATTTAGACCACAATGGTCAACCATCCCACATCAGATTTTAACGAAGACTTACCAAAGTTGACGTATCATCAAAGGCATGGAGCACACGGCTTTCATCCTTTCCCTAGCAATTCTGAGGGTCACAGTTTACCCAGAGGTCAACTCACAAGGGGTATACAATTCAGACCGCAACGGCCAACCATCCCATAGCGGATTTCGATGAAGATTTACCACAATCGATGTATCATCAAAAGCATGGAGCACACGGCTTTCATCCTTTCCCTAGCAGTTCCGAGGGTCATAGTCAACCCATGGTCAACTCACAAGGGGCATCCATCGTAGACTTTTTACACTCCGTGTACCTTCAGGGACTTTCTATAGTCGATATCTCTTTTTAGACTTTTTACAGTCAACGGACATTCTATAGTCCAAATCTTCTTTAGAATTTTTACAGCCAACGGACTTTCTACAGTCCGTATTCCTTTTTAGATTTTTTAGAGTCAACGGACTTTCTACAGTCCTCTTTCCTTTTGACTTTTTACAGTCAAATGAACTTTCTACAGTTCGTAATTCTCTGACTTTTTACAGTTAAACAAACTTTCTCCAATTCGTAAATTTTCAACTTTTTATAGCCGACGAACATTCTACAGTTCTCAACTCTCTGACTTTTTACAATTAACGAACTTTCTACAGTTCATAATCTTCTGACTTTCTACATTTGGTGAACTTTCTACAAATCACATTTTTTAACTTTTTCCAATCAATGAACTTTCTATAGTTCACATCTTATCCTGACTTTTTTAGTCAGCGGACTCTCTACAGTCTACGTCGTCAATGGGCTTACTACAGCCTGTACACGCTCAAACAAAAGAACGGAGGTGCATGGCTAAAGTTCTTTTCCAAACGGTTCCAGCGGTAGCAACAACCAAAGGTCAACATTCAAGGGACAATCATTACGGAATGGGCAATTCGTAAGGGGCACAAAGAGACCAGTCCCTAGCAATGTCCCACCAACATAAAAACTTACGATCATCGTGAAGTTTCTACCCCAAGTAGTGCCAACCGTGACTAGTCAGGTATCATCACTAAAAAAAGATTTAACGGATCCGAATCTCTAAACTATGGTATCACTTAAGCTTAATGGATCTAAGCTGTACCAAATTTTCCCGAAAGAGCTTATCCGAGTGGCGACTCTGAGTACCATAGGCTAGAGGTTCTGATCTCGAGTCTATTAAGCTTGAAACTCACATTTTCAAACAACATTTTCTTCGAGAAATGCATCTTTTGAAGCATGCTCTTTTCATAAAACCTCACGCCCCATCTCTCGGGGGGGCTGGCGTTTCAAGGGTCGAACGTCGTCCGCTCATAATAACATTGATTATTTTTTAAGTATTTCATACATAAATTGAAATTTTTACTTACTAGTGAACATTTTATTATATATTTATCTTATAGTTTAGAAAATCGAGCATATACAAATTAAAATATTGAATATAAAAATTTCATAAATAGTAGTATACTATAAACAATATGTGTTACATTTTTATTAACCAATACATAAAAGTTCAAATTAAAATGAATAAGATTATTCTTTGTCGTAACATAATTTAATATTGAGGATTTTTTACTTGCCAATTTTTTAAATAACAAATTTATTTTACCAAAAAAATGTCTAACCCCATTTTGTACATGATTAAAATCACATAATATTTTTTTGAAATCATTCCTACAATAAAAGTAAAGTATAAGGAAGTAGTAATAAGAAAATGAAAATATAAATTAATTTTATAAAATATATATTGGAATTTAGTGATTTATTCAGTCATTTAATAAAGAGTGATAAGAGGCGATATTTCTGACTACGCCTCAGTCTCAAGATTACAGTAGATGGCTCATTCGTTGAGTCGAACATCCTTTGTCCTAGAGAGGGCCCTCCTCGAATGCCTCACGCATGACAAATTCACTCGCACGATGTTACAACAGCTTCGAAGTTGAGATGACATCCACCAAGCTGGAAGTAGTTAAACGTGTAACCACCAAGTCCCTAAAAATGCAGGAAGGATAAAACTTGGACCATTTCTTCCTTGATTTTAGGGATCATGATCCCATTTTCAAAACCTCCAACTACCACGATTTGGGGAATCTGGAAGAGTCTATAAATATAGGGAGAACGGCCTCCATTAAAGGTTAATCATATTCTTGACTCTCATCTCTAATACATTATTCATAAACAACTTTCTAAATTCACTAGGGATAGATTCCCGACCCTTTCTTGATCTTTATCTGTGTTGTAGGATTAATCTCTTACGATTGGTCTTGCATTTCTAAAGTTCCAAAACGCTTAGGCCAAACTCAATATCGGGAACTTGCAGTGGTGTAGTGAGCGTGGACTAAATTTACTTGCTTCGATGAGAAATTTAGTTTGCAACACAACATAAACAAACTCGATAAGTGTCTCTATTAACATATCACTATTTCTGTCAGCATTTATTCTTAATTATTGATTTCTTGTGTTTGTGTGAAGTTAAAGAAACCCGATTTCTCAAAAACTACCATATTTTCTTTCTTTTATCACAGGAAGACCATCCCAAAATGGTGGAAATTAATGACGGCCATCATCTCTCCAACATCGAAGTTATCCAAAATACCCTCGATGGTCTCACGAATACCGGCAGACCAAACCTAACACCCCCATGCGGTGCTGTTCAGCCCAACGCTATGGAGCAGATGTTGCAAATCTTCAGGGAATACAACATCCTGCCTGAACACCAACAAATCATCAGAACAGGTTTTGTGGAGCAATACAACATCGAGGCGGCTACCCTCCAAGGAATCCCAAATGATGGCCCAAATCGTTAGAACCTGGCCAGAGGGTTATTCCCGCCACACGAACACTAGATCGAAACCTCGACCATCGAGATGCATGCCTTGGCTCCTATAATCATGGCCCCACAGACAACGACGGCCATTCCCCAACCAAGCGTTGCCTCGAACCCTGCAATGCAAGCATAGATGCTGGCGATGTTCCAATCCTTCAACACCCAAGCGGAAACCCCTATTTCCCAACTGGAACTATAACATCGCTAATGGGAATGCAGATGCCCTATGCCCTTGGAGCCACCCCATTACCCTGGATGAACCCCTACACTCAAGCACTAGGAGTTCCGTCACACTAACCCTCTGGATCCAACCCAGCTAATAGCACCAACAAGGGGGATAGTGACACAAAGATTGACCCCAAGTTACGAGGGAAACTCAAGAAGCTGCTTAAGGATCTGGTAGTGCCATACTAGGAATTTTTAGTGGAAAAGAGGCTCTCCCCCTTTACCATGAGATCCCATGAGTCCAACTCAACCCATATGTTATCGCCCTCGTCTTTGTGAAGCTATATGATGGGCAAGATGACCTAGTAGTGCAGGTGAGGCACTATATAAATAGGATGGAGATGATGTATGCCTCAGAAGCCTATATATGATGGTACTTTGAGCAAACCCTAACCGAACTGGATGCCTATTAGTTCACAAGCTGAAGCGTAACTCCATCAGCTCCTGGGACTAGTTGAGCGAAGTATTTTACAAACACTTCCTTGGTTTGACCCCTACCTCGTATGTGAGATGGCAACTCCACGAGGTCATACAAAGACCAGACGAGTCACTTAGGTCCTATATCCACCATTTCAACAAGGTCTACATCAGCATGAACGATCTCGACTTCAGCACTGCAAAAGAAGCCCTAATTCAAGGAACAAGGAATGATAGGCTTTGCATTAAAATCATAATGAGACAAACCAGGGTTACAACTCAGATGATAGCCATGGTAAAAAGTATGATTGAGGTGGATGAAATGAACAGATCCAGGAAAGGTAAAGGAGAAGAAAGGTACCACAACCAAAGGGATGAGCGACCGGCTAGAAAACCCTCTCATCCTTATAAAAGGGACGTCCCGCGAGATAACAAACCAGCTTTGAACACCTCCCTCATCCAAATCCTAATAGTAATAAAGAAGACAGGTGAGAAAAGGAACATGAGATTCCCTAAGGTACCAAAAGGCCAAATGGTGGGCCGAAATCCAGACAGTTACTGTGAGTTCCATCGAGCCAAAGGATACTAAACAAATGACTGTAGGATGTTAGCAGATGAGGTGCATGCCCTAATTTGAGCAGGTAAGTTCAGTTAGTTTGTTACGGGAATAATAAGAGAAGATAGGAGTGATGCCCCTAAATCGTCTCGACCTGGGGATAGTAAGGCATAAAGAGCCAAAGGGACAATAATGGTGATTATAGGAGGCTTGGAATTCAAGCCGCCCTCTAAAAAATCCAAAATAATAGATCTAAAAGGGTGAGACGTGGACCTGTTCACAGCCTGCCAAAAGCACTCGTTGGTAGAGGAGCCTCACGCGAACCCCTTGATCATTGAGACGTTAACTAAGGGTTACATAATGAAAAGGGGCCTAATCAACACCGGGAGCTCTATCAACTTGATTACAAAATCGTTATTGAAATATCTGAACATCCACCACACCAGAATTCAGCCGGGAGCTAATCCGTTAGTAGGACTTGGAGGATAGCTTGTCTCGTCAATAAGACAAGTCACCTTAGAGGTAGAGGTAGGAGACAAGGTCGTAACCTGGAGAGGAGAAGTTGATTTTATCATCGCCGACATTAGAGTTGGTTACAACATAATATTGGGATGACCGTTCATAGTCGAGTCGAGAGCCATAATCTGTATGGAATACCTAACCCTCCTAGTCCCAACCAAGAAAGGAACAGTAGTAGTATTGGGTGACCCACAGGTAGCTAAGGAAGCTCATGTGGCATCCATCCAAATAGAAACCACCTCATTTGAGGCAAAATAACATGAGATGGAGAAACCAGTAGCTTGGAAGTCCTAACCATAGCATAAGGTAAAACACTCAAAATCGCCAAAGATCTAAAAGAAGAAGAAAATCGCTGTAGTAAAAGTGCTGAAAGAACAACAACACACATTCGCATGGTCATAAGAAGACATTAAGGGTATATGATCTGAAGTTATGTGTCACAGCCTGAATATTGACCCATCTGTCCCACCAGTCAAGCAAAAGAAGCGCATGCAAGCTCAAGAAAGATATAAAGCAAAATGGCTACCAAATGTGGTGCTAGTGAAGAAGTCCAACGGCACGTGGCGAATGTGTGTAGACTTTATGAATATAAACAAAACCTGCCCCAAGGATAGCTACCCTCTACCAAGCATTGATCAGATAGTAAACTCAACGGTCGAATTCGTAGTCTACTCCCTCTTGGACGCCTAAGCGGGGTATTATCAGATACCAATGGACCCTAAGGATGAAGAGAAAATGTTGTTCATCATGCACAAGGGAACGTACTACTACAAAGTAATGTCATTTGGGCTCAAAAATGCTGGGGCCACCTACCAAAGGCTTGTAAATGAAGTGTTCAAGGGGTTGATTGGGGAAAGTGTCGAAGTGTATGTAGATGACATGATTATAAAAAGCAAAGATGAAGTCAGCCACACAATCGACATTGAGAAGATGTTCAAAGTATTGCAGAAGTATCACCTCATGCTGAACCCAAAAAAATGCACTTTTGGGATGAAAAGTGGTAAATTCTTAGGATTTCTCATTTTGAAAAGAGGGATGGAAGCTAACCTAGAAAAAATTGAGGCCATCATCAAAATGAAGCCACCTCAAACCCTGAACAAGGTACAACATCTCAATGGCCGGATTAATGCATTAGGATGGTTCATTTCTTTCTCCACCAAAAGATGCCTGCCTTTCTAGAGAGTGATAAAGCAGGATAAAGCTTTCAAATGGGACAAGTGTTGTGACTTCACCTTCAAAAGGTTGAAAAAGTTATTGGCCTCCTCCCCTCTGCTCAGTTGCCCAATCAATGGCAAGCCGCTGTTCATCTACCTGTCAGCAACGAACGAGGTAATTGGGGTGGTCTTAGTAAGAGAGGAAGACAACCAGCAACATCCCATTTACTACACCAATAAAGTATTGGAAAACACCGAGCTGAGATACCCTAAGATTGAGAAGCTAGCCTTGAGCCTAATTTCCACCTCAATAAGGCTTAGGAACAACTTCTAAGCGCACTCCATTATAGTACGAACAAGCTTTCCGCTGAAGAAAGTACTTCAAAAGCCCGAGACATCGGGTAGGATAACTGAGTGGGCGATAAGGCTAGGTAAATTTAACATCCGATTTGAAGGAAGAATAGCCTTGAAAGCACAAGTTTTGCCAATTTTGAGGTTGAATTCTGCGGGCTCGAACCGACGGAAGAGGAAAAGGCGGAACCATGGATCGTCTATGTCGACAAAGCCTCATCTAGAGATGGAGCCAATGTAGGTGTATTAATAGAAGGCCCCAACCGAGTCTGCCTCACTTATATGGCCAAACTTGCTTTCCCAGCTATGAGCACGGGATTTTGTACCAGCTCGCGCGTTCGATGATGACGGCTTTTTCGGGATTTTATCCCTGAATCACACAATTTTCGAGTATTCTGATGCATCCGAATGGGAATCCTTCTCGTCTCAAAATTCAAAATGACCTTTTAGTTTGACTAATTAAAAAATATAAAATAAAAAAAATACTAAAAAATGTGGCGGAAAACCTGTTCCGGGGAGGGCCGCATCGCCAAACCTGGGCGAGGCAAACCTCGACAAAGGGTTCAGCAAGGCAAGCCTCGCCAAGATTTGGCAAGGCAGGAGCCTCGCCAAAGGGCTTGGGAGGCTCCCTAGCCAAGCTTTGGCGAGGCACATGGCCTCACCAAAGCCGCCGCAAGGGGCCTCACCGGAATTTTTTTCCAGCGAGACCCCTTGCCGGAAAATCTTACATTTTTTGGATTTTTTAGGATTTTCCTATAAATAGTCAGGTCATTTTCGATAATGAGGATCCTGAAAATTATCAGATAAAAATATAGCTTTAGAATGACCTTTGCTTCCAAGAATTAAAATGAACATTTTTGGACTTTTACTACAACATTTTTACCTAAACAAAAAGACGAGGAGGATTTCTCAAGGATCGAACGGATTTCTTAGAAGTGGATTCATTCAGTAAGGGTAAGCCTCTGAGTTCCTAGAACTGCAATTCCCGTGCTTTCAATGTTTAATTTCTTCTTCTGAATTCTTCTGTGAACCTAGGACTTTCGCTTCTTTTGTTTTATTTTAACTGTTGTAATTCTTCATCTTTTTCTTTATTAAAAGGAGACGTATGTTAGAACACCCCCACGAAGGGAATAAAATATATTCCCGTATAACAGACCTCACTTTTTACCATGCGAGCAATTTCATTAATTAAAATGAGCAACCAATGTGCTAATAAAATGAATGGTTTTATTTAAATAACAAACACAATATC
>CATIWQ010438777.1:0-36731 GCA_949673415.1 Euphorbia schlechtendalii
CCACCACACCTTCTAAAAAGCCTACAAATTTCTGAATTTTCTCATCTTCTACCTTCAACATCTAAACCTTTTCAAACCTTTTACTTCAAAACCAATATGACTCATGTGAAGAGAGCAGCACAAAAGAGAGGAGCTCAATCAATTGAAGAAGAATTTGATTGTCCTTTCCCATTGAGGACAAGAGAAGAGGGTAAAAGATTCCAAAAGCTAAGCAAATTAGATATCACTAGGATGATATTCCTCGATTTAGTCTTCTTGGAAACTCTTAATCTCCGTGAAGAGATGGAAGTCTACCTATCGGCTCTTAGTCTCACAAAATTTGTGACTTTGTGCTTTCCTCAAAATAGAGATTGAATTCTCGAGTGTTTGGTAACATTTGATTTTGAAGATTCAAGGAAGAGGGCAATACAATTTCGGAATCAAGGACAACAATACACCTTCACGAGAGAGATGATGGGTGAATGGTTCGGTTTCGAGATTGCCAATTCTTCAAGCATGATGGATTCATTTCAACCTAATTGAGTTTGGGCAAATTTATCGAGTAAGAGTCTTCAATCCCAAAAATTCTCCTAACAAACTCATTAAGGATGAATGCATTCTTCTTCTCCTAACAAACTCAATCAATTCCTTGTTTGTTCTTTATTGTGCTATGATGAAGCAAAAAGAGGAATTTGTGGATATCATATGGGATATGATGAAGAAAAACTCAACGAGCATGAGAAGCAAGATTGGAGCGGCCGAGATTATCACTGCCCTAATCTTGGGTGCTATAGAAGAACTCCCCTATGTCCAACAACCGGATGAGTATTTTTGCTACATGGATGGAACTTAGTTGAAGAACATCGGACTACTCTAAGAACACGAGGGTGTTTATTCTTTTTATTCCTACTCCAACCGCACCAAGAAACTCAACTTGACTCAAGAAGATTCTTTGATCGGACCATCAAATCCAACCATTAGCCATCGCAAAGGAAAAGCCCTGATGCATGAAATAGAAGAAGATGATGAAGACGACGAAGAAGCTCCAGAAGATTGGAAGGCGAGCATGCAACTTAAATTGGATAATTGCCAAGCGAAACTTGGAGTTATGAAGAAAGACATGAAGATTCTAAAGAAAAGTAATAAATTGATACTTCGGAAATTACTTTCTTTCTTTAGAAAACAAAATTGTCAATTCACTCCTAGTCCCCTGGATTCTCCTTCACAAAAGAATGGGTTTATTGTTTTCTGTACCTTATCTTATTTTTTCAATTCTATTTTTAGACTAGGATAGTTTTTGAATTTTATAATGTCTTACAATGAGGACATTGTGTTCTTTAAGTGTGGGGGGGACATTTGTAAAAATCTCATAATATCCAAAAAAATTGAACAAAATTAAAAAAATTGAAGAATTTGAAAATTTTTCTTGATATTTTTGTTATTATACATTATCATTTCTTATACTTTACTAACATTTGTCCAAGGTTTTTGTGAGTGTTAGGTATTTACAATTTTGATGTTAGTGCACAACATTTCTCAATTTGGCAAGGATGAGTGGTGAGTAACATTTGAAAGAAACATTCCAAGTAAGTTTCGATATATATTTCGATGCAACATGAATTAGTATAAGTTATATAGTTTTAGTTTAATGCTTCCGATAAGTTTAAGTGGAGTAATATCCAATGGTATTTTTACTATGAGTTTTATATGTAAATCTCATATAAGTCCTATAAGTATTGAGTGTGTTTAAAGTGTTAGGAATCTATAGCCATAATACTTTGAAATTGATCAATAAAGGATGAGAGTATTAAAGTGTGAAAAATCAAAAGAAAGAGAGGATAACCAATGAGTTATGCAAAAGGTGAGGAATGGTACAGAGCAAAAACTGCAACCATTCATTGAGTAAAAAAAAGAAAAGAATGCATAGCACGAAAAATCGGTGCAAAGTACAAAGTACTTCAAAAACATATGCTTAAAAGAAAAAAATGAGGAGTGGTATGGAGCATAAAATGCAACCACTGAAAAAAGGGGAGAATGGTATGGAGCATAAAATGCAACAACTGTGAGTGTTTCAACATCTTAGGTTACCTAAAAATGCATTGAAAGAAATTAATCAAAGTGTGCTTTCTATGTCCTTTAAACTTTATACTATGCTTAAAAGAAGGTAATATTCAACTACCAACTGCCAATAAGCATGATCAACCGCCATCAACCACCATCAACTACCAACGAAAAGACACTTATCAGAAGTCAACCAATCATGAAAAGGTGCATATCCATTGTGGATTAGATTGAAGCTTCTCAACCAAATACAATGAAGTGATGCAATCATTCACCAATGGACGTGACTCTTCGTTTGGATAGACGCAACCCTTCGAACTCTATAAATAGGGCTCCAAACTTCACAAATTTCATGTAGTGGATGTGGCAAGAAGTCCAGAGTTACATATAGTGTGTGTGTGTGTGTATAGATAGAGAATTCGCTATGTTTATAAGTGTTAGCGAGAAAATGTTTAAGTGATTCGAATCCTTTTTTCAATCACTAGATTTCTCTATATTCTCAAGCGATTGTTGTATAAGTGTACTTGCAAATCACTTATCAATAAAAATTTTCTTTCTTCAATATTCATTTGTTCGGTATTCGCAAAGAATAGCATCCTAGCGGAGGTTCTATACTGGCCGAGACCGAATTCAAAGCAGACGTAGGAATTGCGGGAATTGACGACTCCCATTAAAGAGTGGATACGGTTTGATCAACTTTAGCTTTCACTTGCATACCATACAACTTTTTTTTGCTTTCTACTTATACTTTCCATTTCGATGTTTATGATATGTCTATGTGTCATAATGCGTATTTCGTGTTAAGTCTTTTATGTTAATCAAGTTATATGCTTTGGAGTTAATTTTAAGAGTAGTTTCAGGTTAACAATATCGTGTATAATCACTGGATCTATGATATAACTCTATTTAGTGAGCCAACATTTTTAGAATGGTAACTTGCTAAATGTGGCTATGTGGGAGCGACCCATACTAAGCATAGTATTGACGTTGTCTAGGTTTATATGATTGACTTAATTCGTTTGCGCTAGATTTACAAAAGTTATTTCATGTGTTGCTCTACAGCGAATAATTGAACATCTGGGTGTTTTGAACCGAGTCTGTTAGATTTGTTTAGTGAATCGTAACATCTTTGTTGAACTTGCATGTTTTCTCTACTATCCTTATTTCGTAGGGAAAATCTATATATTTAGATTCTCTAATCTTTCACATCTATATATACTCATTCTTCATTCTAACCCTCCTACCCAAAATATCAAATTTATTTTATTTTCTTATGTTGTCTTCCTTGTTGATCTTTAGAGCTAGTCCTTCCCTGTGGGATCGATATCTTTTAAAACTACATCGCAACTGTATATTTGCAGTTATCACCATTTTTCTATTTGATAAGAGAAACTGACAACACCTATACTTTACGCGAATAAGTTTTTGGCACCATTAATATATAGCCAAACTCTTTACGAATCAGTTATTAAACTTATCAGTAGAAAAGTGGCGAACAGTCATCTCAAATCATTTGGTTGTAGGTGCTTTATTCTTAGGACCATGGAGCAGCTAGGTAAGTTTGATCCAAAGGTTGGTGAATGTATCTTTCTGGGATACTCAACTAATAGTAGGACATACAGAGTATATGTCAAAAGAACCGGCCTATTAGAGAAGTCTATGCGTATAGATTTCGATGAAACTAACAATACAGATAGACGTCCATCTGGTGAAGATGAAGGAGTAACCTAGCATGCAAATCCGCTCAACATGCCACTCTCTGTGTTGCCCAACCTAGCACAAGAACCAGAAGATGGGGAAGTCAAAAAAGATAATGATATTTCAATCAACTTCAACGATGAAGAAAATCAAGCTCTGCCTCAACACCCAATCGCAGATCCTCCAGCTATAGATTTAAGTCTACCAAGGGAGATTAGAACTCATTACAACCATTCACTTAACAACATTATTGATGAAGTTCATAATCCAGTTATGACGTGAGGTCAGCTGAGCAGGATGATGAGCCATCCAACATTCATCTCATTAATTGAACCCAAGAAGTTTGAAGATGTAGAAGAAGATGATTATTGGATGATCATGATGTAAGAGGTGCTGGATTAGTTCAAGTGTAATGATATTTGGCATCTATTTCCAAAGCTTAAAGGAAAATCAATCATCGACACCAAATGGGTTTTAAAGAACAAGCTTGATGAAGATGGCATTGTTGTTAGGAACAAGGCCAGGCTTGTTGCTCAAGGCTACAATCAGCAATAAGGCATTGATTATGATGAAACTTATGCTCTTATAGCCTGGCTTGATTTGCTTTCACATCTTTTATGAACTTCAAATTATTTCAAATGGATGTTAAGAGCGCATTCCTAAATGGATTCATTCAAGAGGAAGTTTATGTTCGCCTACCTCAAGGCTTTGAAGATTTGAAGAATCTTGAGCATGTCTTCAAATTGAAGAAAGCTCCCTAAGAATTTAAGCAAGCTCGAAGAGCTTAGTATGAGAGGCTGACCAATTTTTTTTATCAGCAAAGGCTATGAAAGAGGGAAAGCGAATACTACTCTGTTTATCCAGCGAAGAAAGGAAGATGTGTTGCTAATTCAAATTTATGTTGATGAAATCATTTTTAGAGCAACTAATGAGAAGTTGTGTAAAGAGTTCAGCAAGAGGATGAAGAGCAAGTTCGTAATATTAATGATGGGAGAGCTCAACTTTTTTCTTGGACTTTGAATCAAGTAGAGTGAAGATGGAATCTTCATCAACCAAGCAAAGTATGCCAAAGAAGTCCTGAAGAAGTTTCATATCGAGCATTCGAAGCCAATGTCCACTCCCATGGCCACTAATACTATCTTAAGTAAGGATGAACTGGTAAACCAGTAGATAATAAGTTCTATAGAGGAATCATCGATTCTCTTCCTTATCTTACATCTAATAGGCCTGGCATTTAATATGTTGTGTGTTACTGTGCTCGTTATCAAGCTAACCCCAGAGAATCTCATTTGGCAACAATTAAGAGAATTCTCCGGTACTTGCAAGGTTCTCATAATGTAGGTCTGTGGTATCCCAACAGTATAGAGTTCACTCCTAGAGGATTCACAGATGCATACTATTATAAAGACAAGCTCAATAGGAAAAGCACCACAGGAGGATGCCATTTTTCTTAGAGCAGCAGGAAGTTGTATAGCACAACTGCTATGGATTAAGCAACAAGTGGAATATTATGGTATAAAGTCTAAATGCCTCAAAGTTATGTATGATAACAAGAGCTCAATTGACCTATCTAAAAATCCAATTCAACATGACAGGATGAAGCATGTCAATACAAGAAATCACATCATAAAGGATTATGTGCTAAAGGGATATGTCAAATTGGAGTATGTTCCTTCTGAGGAATAGCGTGATGACATATTGACCAAAACTTTGCCCAAGGAACAGTTAAATGTTCTAAGGCAGCTTATTGGAATGGTAAACCCATGTGAAGGAAAAATCAAGAAATTTGGCTAAGTGTTGAAGATCATGTGTTAACTTAGCTGACTGAAATAACATGTGTCTAACATCATCTGTATTTTAAAGTAACACAGTGAGATTCAGTCTCATGATTAAAAATCAAAACCCACATTTTCAAAAGTGTGCTTTTGAATTGGAACCGTCCATTTGTTAAACTCACTGTTTTAGTAAGTCGATGAATCAAGTGTTAATCTCAGTGTTGATTTTAATCCTTTGTTGTGAGAGTGCCACGTATCTATGCAAGTTGAAGAGGTCTATAAAAGTTGACGACTGAAAGAGAGAGGAGTTACTTGCATCCTTATATTTTAAGTGTTTCAATCTGTAAAAGAACACTAATTCCCTTTCCCTTAAACTTCCTACCTTATAAAATGGCGAGAACCAAATCCACCTTTGTCAAGGCAACTCAAAAAGAAGTATCTATGTTAATGTTGAAGGAAATCAAGAAATGAGTACTTTCACCTCTAGAACATTTTTTACAAAGTAAATTAGGGCTCTAATTTGGACTTTAGCCTAGTCTATGAAGTTGATTATGAAGGCTTGATTAGGAACAAGATCCTTCATAAGGTTATCAAGCAGTAGAGAATAAGTCAGTTTCTGCAGATGGAAGGTCCAACCATTGTTGGCTTGATTAAAAGCTTCTTCCAAAATCTCTATACCATCCAAGGGTATAACAATGTTCACTTGGTAGATTTAGAAGGGAACTATCACCTCATCTACTCAAAGTTGATTGGGAGCATCTTAAACATACCAAACAAGGGCACTCAGCTCCAGAGAATGGGAGATGAAGAAGCTATCAAAATCCCTAAAGATTGGGAATTACCAGCGGATTATGGATCCAGGGAAATTTTAGCTTCAGTAATGAGCTGGGCAGTTAGAGCATGCCATGAGCTGGTGGTGAAGCTGTTGCTTCCTACGACGAGATCTCTTTCTCATTGCACCTACTTCGAAAGGTGTGTGATATACCATATGGTAGAGGGCAAGTAATTGAATTGGCCTGTGATGATCCTTCATTACTTGACAAAGATTAATACTGTCTACTTGTTAGATATGATGTATACCCTAGAGTTAATTAGGGTGATATGTCTTAGTTAGTTATAATGTACAAATGATTTCAGATTATTGTTAATACTAATTAAGGCATCATTGTTATTTACAGTGCTTTTATTTATTTATGTATCTTGTTGGTATCATATATGTATAGTATTATGTATATGCACATTGATAAGACAAAGTCCATGAATACTTCATAGCGTAAAAGTGCAAGGACATAGTGGGAGTTATGTGGTGTGAAAACTGCAGATACATGTTACTATGAATAGTCTAAATATCCCTAGTCATAGTTTCATTGAGACTGGACATCAATAGAACATATAGACTAGCATGTGTAGGCTTACTCTTTGGATTAGATGCAAGTAACCGATCTCACAAGATGAAGGTGGTACCTTGAGCTAACACATGAATGTATTTGGGTAATATATTGGAGACCGTTGTAAAATAGACACTCAAAATTAACTATATCTATGTGTTAGTGTCATGTCTTATTACACTAGCAGTACAAGTGTCCTCAAACCTAAGATACTGGTTACCTTATGTAGGAGTTGCTATACTTTAGGCCATACTTTTTTATACCCTGGTGATCAGGATGATATGGGTGATTATGGGTATAGTGATGATCACATGTTGATAAGCCGAGTAGTAAGATGGGATCCATCACTCTTGATATAGTGATGTAATGGGAGATGTACCTTATAGCCCCTTGTTGAAGTGACACACTCAAAAACCTATGATTAGAGTATAAGATTGATAGAACGGGTTTCCATCTAATCTTGATACATAATGGTGAGTGGTGTTCATCGTGAACAATTCTAATTCTAGGATAGCTACGGCTATTACATGAGCTAACACTTAATTTGAGCTCAATAAATAGGATGGTACTTACCTGATGGAAGGAATGTATTGTATTGGTTACTAATGTAGAATAGGATCAAGTCACAGGCACGTGACGTTCAAAGTATCGGGGGATCATACGCCTTTGCCAGAAAGGCCATTTGACCATCTAGAGCTATCGGGTTCCACATTGATCTGGAACACTGAGCCTAAAGGTTCTCGGATGGGAAGCCAAGTTTAGGTTAATCTCTAGCAGCTCTATACTTCGGGATCCTATGAGGTCACACACTTTGGGTCTTTACCAAACTAAGTAAAGAACCTATACACTAGGTCTATGCCGAGAATATTTGTTTATCGAATTCATTAGAAGAATTATTAATTGGTTGGACCAAATTAATAATTAAAGGGAATAAAGAGAAAATAGGGAAAATTGCACAAAGCAGAGCAAGGGAATTTTTCCCATTGCAAGTGGGCCCCGAACGAACATGGGATGTTCAGAGTGGGGCCTATGTAGTTGCCCCTCGAGCTAAAAAGCTCACGGGCCACTAGCTCGCAGGGTAAGCCCAAGAGCACGCAAGCTCACTAGGGTTTGCCTTGTGGAGGCAATTGCAGGTTAGCCCGCGGGTCCAAGTGACCTGCGTGGCTAACCCACTTGTGGGATAGGAATATTCCCATTCCGCATAGTATTTTAGGGGGGGGGTCAAACACTCACCCTTTTCCTATAAATAGGCCTCCCCCTTCTCTCTTTATTTCACACACTTCAGCTATGTTTTTCTCTCTGATTTCGACATCTCTTTCTTCTTACGTTATGTGAGATCCTTCACGAGTTTCTCCAAATAATGAAGAAATATTTACAAGGCTCTTTCTATTTGAAGTGAGCCTTCTTAGTTTATATTGTTAGGTTGGTCTTCGAGTGATCTAGCACGTGCTTTCTGCTAACCGGTTCTACCTCAACTAGGTTATAGTCGGTGAAGATCCATGTGGATCAATCATAGAGGCTATGTTGAATTGCTCTATGGGAATACCATAACCAAAAGAAAAGAGAAGCATAAATCAACTTGTAATGTTCTTAACTTAGATGCTAGGTTTCTTTTATAATTTTTATAGACCTATCAGCATCTGTGGAATGTTTTAACTTATATTATATCAATCATGGCATGCATAGAAGATCCTTTAGGTTAATTTTAAGTTTTGAAATTTTACCTTGCAATGTTGCATGTTCAATTACAGTATTGATTAACCAGCACTACCACTATGGGTATTTAATCACCACCCAGATGAAAGCAGTGAAGGTGGATGGTACGTGTATAATTACACTTATTATCATGACATTTTCAAACATAAAATGATATGGTTTTGTTTCATTTTATACTTCATATAAAAGATTTCACATGGTATGTAGTTTTTTTTATGCAAATGCAGAAACTAGGTAAATCTTGGAAGTAAAATGAACAAAAGTGGAATTCTATGGAAAAAGAGTGAAAAAGGTGCAAAAAGATGCGTGGAACTTAAGGAATTGGCAAAGGATCAAAGATGTCAAAGATCAGAAGAAATTGCAAAGATGAATCATGTGAAGAAAGGCATGTCACGATCGTGACACATATATCGCGGTCGTGACTTGTTAACCTTCACAATAGAAAGTTACCAACTAAGTATTCACGGTCGTGACCTTAACAGTTTTTGGTCAACTCTTCCCTTCTTTCAATCGCCGGATAAGACGATCAACCTCCATCAACTGTCAAATGAAAAGACACCTTTTGGAAGTCAACCAATCATGAAATGGTGCCTTTCCATTGTAGATTAGATCAAACCAATTCAACCAATCACAATGAAGCGGTACAACTCTTTGCGAATGGACACGACCCTTTGTTTGAACGAATGCAACCCTCCGTACTCTATAAATAGGGCTCCAAACTCCATATTTCATGTGTTTTGTGGTGTGGCATATGGTATATCGTGTGTAGTGTGGTATACGTGCATAAATAGTTTTAGAGAGAAAATTGTGTAGATTTCGCTTTGATCTAAGTTAGCGATAAAATGTATAAGTGATTCGAACCTTATTTCGATCACTAGATTTCTCTACATATTCAAGCGATTATTGTATAAGTGTAATTCCAAATCACATATCAATAAACATTTTTGTTCTTCAATATTCATTTATTCAATATTCACAAAGAATGGCATCCTAGCGGAGGTTCAGTACAAGCCGAGGCTGAATTCAAAGCAGACGCAGGAATTGCGGGAATTGATAACTCCCATAAGAGTGGATATGGTTTGATCAACTTTAGCTTTCACTTCCATACCTTACAACTTTGCTTTGTTTTCTACTTATACTTTCTATTTCGAAGTTTATGATATGTCTATGTGTCATATTGTGTATTTTGTGTTGAGTCTTTTATATTAATCAAGTTATATCCTTTTGAGTTAACTTTAAGAGTGATTTCGGGGTTAACAAGATTGTGTATAATCACTAGATCTATGATTATAACACTATGTAGTGAGCCAACATTTTTGGAATGGTAACTTGCTAAACATGGCTATGTGAGAGCGACCCGTACTAAGCATAGGACTATTGTTATCCAGGTTTATATAATCATCTTAATTCGTATGCACTAGATTAGAAAAGTCATTTCATGTGTTGCCCTGCGGTGAATAATTGAATATCTGAGTGTCTAGAACTTAATTTGTTAAAGTAGTCTAGTGTATGTAATATCTTTGATGATTTTGCATGTTTTCTTTGCTATACTTGTTCATAGGGATAATCTATACCGATTTCTTCTACTCTAATCTATTTATACATTTATCTATTTATTTACCATCTTATCCCAACCAACCCAACAATATTAAAAATTATCTATTTTCGTTTACCCCGTACCTCTAGTTGTTCTTTAAAACCGAATTCTTTCCCTGTGGTATCGATATCTTTTAAAACTACATCGAAATTGTATACTTGCAATGGTCACCATTTTTCTATTTAATAAGCGGTATTGATGACACATGTTCGTATTTTGAAATTTTATCTTGTCGGTAGAAGAGTGGGGAACAAGGTTTTGGGCTTCATTACAAAATATAAGCCCTCAGAATAAGTAGAGTAAAAACCATGCGATCAAGTTTTTGGCACCGTTGCTGGGGAATGCAAGTGTGTTTTAAAGATCAGAAGATTACAGTACAAATTACTAACTTTTACTCATTTATTCTTTCCTATACTATACAATTTTCTAATCTTATCTTAGATGTAAAAAGATCATGAAATATTCATCTTGGAGGTGATACGTCTGTGAGCACAGGATTTTGTACCAGCTCGCGCATTCAATGATGACGGCTTTTCGGGATACTTATCCTCGAATCACACGATTTTCGACCGTCTGATGATCTTCATTTGGGAGTCTTCCTCGTCTCTGAATTTAAAAGGACTTTAATTAGAAAATTAACTAAAACGATATAAAAATACATAAAAAATTCAAAAAACCACCGAAAACCGGATCCGGAGCATGCCTTGCCGATATATGGCGAGGCACGGCTCGCCAGAGACCTGGTGAACCATGCCAGGGGCCTGGCGAGGTACGCCAGCGATCTGGAGAACCTTGCCAGGGGCCTAGCAAACCTTGCCAGGTTATCTGGCAAGCTTCCCAGCGACCTGGCGAGCTTCGCCAGGTTCGCTGGCGAGGCTTGCCTTTGCGAGGCTCGCTAGAGAGTCTGGCGAGCTTGCTAGACTCTTTGGCAAGGCTGGCCAGCCTCGCCAAAAAGGGCTGGCGAGGTCGCCAAACTCTTTGGTGACCCCGCCAAACTTTTTTTGCCTTTTTTGGATTTTCCAGGATTTTTCTATAAATATTCGGGTCTTTTTCAGTAAATGGGGGCTCGAAAATTCAGAGAGAAAAATTCTCTCTTTCAAATAAAAAAATACAAACAATAATACTTTCTTTTCTTCTTTTTTTTTCGGATCCAAAACACTTTTGGATCCAAAATTTCTTCATCTTAAAATCAAACTTCTCTTCATCTATTTCTTAAAAATTTCCTCAGATATTCTCGGGCCTAAAATAAATTTAGAACCCGAGTGTGATTATCTTTTGGATAAATAAACACATTCATTTCCAACATAACCATTATTTTCACATTAAATCACCATAACTACAAAAACGAACTAGGAACACTCCCGGGGATCGAACGGACACGTCGAAGTGGATTCACTCCAAAAGGGTAAAGCCTCTAAGTTCCTAGAGTTGCTTATTTTATTTTACATGTGAACCTAGGAACTATTTTATTTTATTGTAAATATTTTAATTCTCTTCTTCTTTTTATTTCTTATTAATTTTTGTATTAGAATACCCCCACAAAGGGAATAAAATATATTTCCAGATAACAGACCCCACAATTTGCCATGCGATTATTTTCATTAATTAAAATTGATCAACCAATGTGCTAATATAAAAAATGGTTTTATTTAAATAACAAACACTTTATTGCGATTCATTTTTTTTAGGCCACACGGGGCCTCACTAAATTCAAAATCGAACATATGTGATATCCCCTGTACTAACCCTTGTGGATGTAGGCTAGATGTATGTTGGGATTTTATTTTTTCCTTCGGGTATCACAATTTCATTATTTTTTGGGAAATGTAATTAATAGGTTAGCGGGCGGTTGCATCCCCCGATTTTTGAAGCCTTGTAATTTTCATTTTCAGCTTTTACTTTCCGCATTTACTTACTGTTTTGTGGATGGCTTTTTTTCTGCTTTGTGAATGATTCATTATTTCGCAATACGTGAATCATGCATTTAACTCTAAAAATGACCTAAGTGCGAATATGCACAATTAAAAGAAAATGGTTTTCTGTAGATGTAATTTAATGTGATCACATAAGAAATAAGTAACTTATCCCGGACCCGAATCTTTGTGTCATGGTGGGCTGTCCCCCGGACGTTAAGCCTCACAGGACTCTAATTCCTGGAAAGAGCTAATCCAGGTGACGACTCCACACTAAGAGATGCCGGATTCGGGTTCGAACTGATCTAAAACATTTTTCGCCTTTTTCTCTTTCAACCTTTTTCCCGGGTCCCCGACCCAGCCCTTTCTTCTTTTTTCAAACACCGCGGTGGACCGCACCTATGAAACCGTGTGCTCTCGACCCACCGCTCCATGTCGCCCGCTCACAACGTCATAATATTTCATCTTAATTCTTAACAAATAGAAGATTTTCTTCTATTTTACCCATTTGCGTTCACGACATATACTTGTGCTCATGAATTTCCTTGTTAAAACATTCTATTTCTTATTTTGTGTAGTCACGATCATGACTTGTGCGAAAACTGCAGTAGTTTAGCAATTTTTCGACGGTTTCTCTCAAACTCTATATATGAGAGTTCGAATTTTCATAATTCTTCACTTCAGAAATCCAAAAATCCTTTTTCTTTAGACAACATATTTGTTCCAAATTTTGAAAATCAATCAATCCTTTTCTTAACTTCAAAATGATACACCCTAACAAATCTTATCTCATTCCTCCTTCAAATCTGCAAGAGTGGTATGAAGCGCCTTTTCCTATTTACTCTCGAGAGGAAGTTGATCACTTTGAATCCATCAAAGATGTAGAATTCATGAGTTCCTATGTCATTATTGGGAATAGTTTCATTCATTTAGGAATCTATGATAGGGTAACGTATTACCTTAGGATTCTAAACTTCGTTATCTATTCCAACATGATTATTAGAAACAGTGAGGATAATTGCAAGGAAATGCTGATATAGTTAGTATGGAAGAATGCTAAGATGGATTGTTTGGAATTTCATCACCAAGGAAAGAAACATAAATTGTCGAGGAAAGCACTGGAGAAGAATTTGGGCTTCCCTAAAGATTGTTACTACAAAATGCTTCCTGGTTGGGATCCATTACCAACTTGGAATCGCCTTACTGGCCAAGCCGAATACAAATAGGAGTCTGCCTATAGCCGGTGGATCCGTGACCCCTGTTTGCTCGCTTTACACTTCTATCTAAGTAGTGCGCTGTTTGGCAGAACTAGTTCTGACATTGTCATTCTCGAAGAATTATTTATCTTGGAAGCAGTTTGGAATGGCAAACCTATGGACGTATCAGGAATTATGATGGAGACTCTTATGTCTGTCGCAATGAATCCTGGTAAGATAGAGTATGGGTGTCGAACTGTTGCAAATTTGTTAGGACAAGTTGGGAGAATGCCTTGTACTGCGGAAGTCTTTACTGATAAAGATGAAATTCTGGAATTAACTACGGAAGTTTTCTTTGAGTACAAATTTCTAACTAAGTGCATTGTAGAAAATGGGATAACCTATGATTGGAAATCATGGGATGAATGAGTAAAAGCCGATAAAAAGAGAGAAAGAGAGATCACTAGGGAAGAAGGGAATAGTTCAGCCAATCTTAGGAGGAAGTTGAATGAATTAATGGAAGAACAAGTCTTTATTCATCGCAAGATTGACAACATCCACACTTTGATGTATGATTTTGAAAGAGATCTGTGGGAGTCGCGTTATAAGATTGATCAGATGATTGAATCACTAGCTCCTGAATAAATTGTTCTCTTTTCATTTAAGTTTAGAACCTTGTATAGTCTTTTCTTTTTTGTTTGTTTAGTGTTTGTTTATTTTCTTGTGTATTCATTGCTTGTTTGTAACTGTTTGTTAATTATGAAACAAAAGTTTGAACAACAAGACATTGATGTTCAAATTACTATCATCACCATGATCATTCAAGGTATGAAATAGTAAATATTTATCTTGTGTATTTAACATGTTTATTTTTCTAAGTTCTTATAGGTACATAGTTAAAAAATTGAAGAATTAAAGAAGATCGTGACCACGACATACACCTCGCGCTCATGAATATTGGGTTTCAAAACCTACTATTTTGTGATTAAGGGAGTCACGATCGCGACAAGCCTTCGCGATCGTGATACGGGCAAAATATAACCGTTACAGATCATGATTCAGCACGCGATAGATGTCCGTAATTGCCATTAATGGCTAGTTTTGAGCAATAACGGCTATATTGACTATTTTGGTCAATTAGAGACCTCTTAGAACTCTATAAATAGGTCTAAGTTGAACCCTAGCCACCACAACCTTCAAAGTTTACAAAATTTCTAAAGTCTTCTCTGTTCTTCTACATTCAAAAACCTTTTTCAACCTTCACTTCAAAACACCAATATGCCTCGTGTTAAGGTACCCGCAAATAGAAGAAAAGTCCTGAATTACCAACAAGAGTACGGTTGTCCATTTCCGATTCGATCACATGAAGAAAGGACAAGATTTCAAGTTATAAATAAATTGGAAATCAACGGTATGATTTTTCTTGATATGGTTTTCTTGGAGACTCAAGGACTCCATGAACAAATGGGGATGTATCTTGCTGATTAGGGTTTAAACCAATTTGTGGGGATGCGATTTCCACAAAATCGAGATTGGATTCTCGAATGTCTAGTGACATTCGACTATGAAGATGCAAGAAAAAGGGTGATAAAATTCTGCAATCAAGGTAATCAATATACTGTGATGAGGGATATGATGCATACTTGGTTTAGGTTTGAAGTCAAAAAATCATCAACCATGATGGATTCTTTTCAACCAAATCGAGTTCGGGCAGATTTAATGGGTAAGAGAGTCTTCGACCCAATAATTCTCCAAATAAACTAATCAAGGATGAGTGCATTCTTCTTCTCCACAAATACCTTTCCACTTCGGTATTTTGTCGAGTAGAGAATACCAAAGTCTAAAAGAAATATTTGTTTATTCTTTCTTTCTCTTTGATGAAACAAAAAGCAGAATTCGTGGATATCATAAGGAATATGATGAAGAAGAATTCTACAAGTATGAGAAACAAGATTGGGGTGGCTGAAATTATCACTGCTATCGTCTTGGGTGCAAGAAGCGAACTCCCCTATGTCCAACAACCAGGTGAGTATTTTCACTCTATGGATGGGACTTACTTAAAGAATACCGGACTTCTTCAAGAGAACGATGGTGTATATGCTTTCTACTCCTACTCCAACTGCACCAAGAAGCTAATCTCGACTCATGAAGATTCTTCAATTGGACCATCTAATCAAACCACTAGACGTCATCATGGAAAAGCTCCAATGATTGAAGAAGAAGATGAAGAAGAAGAAGAAGAAGATGAAGCTTCGGAAGATTGGAAGGCGAGCATGCAATAAAAATTTGACAATTGCCAAGCGAAACTTGGAGTAATGAAGAAAGACATGAAGATTCTAAAGAAAAGTAATAAATCGATGCTACGAAAATTACTATCTTTCTTTAGAAAAAAACTGTCAATTTACTCTTAGTCCCCCAGATTCTCCTTCTCAATGAAACAAGTTTTCTCTTTTCTTTATTTCTCTTTTCCAAATTTTTAGACTTGTTCAGTATTTTTCATTTTTATGTTTTTCTTTAAGTTAAAGACTCTCACAGTGAGGACATTGTGTTCTTTAGTGTGGGGGGCGTTTGTAAAACAATCCCAAAAATCCAAAAAAATTTAATAAAATGAAAAAATCGAAGAATTTGAAAATTTTTCTTGATTTTTGTATTATATACACTATCCATACCTATACTATACTAACATATGTTCCAAGGTTATTGTGAGTGTTAAGTATTTTATGTTTGATGTTAGTGCATATATCGAACTAAATGTTTCGATTATGACTACACGTTGAGAGTGTGAGAGTTTTCGCACAACATTTTGCATTTGAAAAGGATAAGTTGTTAGTAACATTCAAAAGCAACATTCAAAGTAAGTTTTGATATATATTTCAATGCAAGATGAATTAGTATAAGTTATATAGTTTTAGTTTAATGCTACCGATAAGTTTAAGTGGAGTAATATCTAGTAATGTTCTAACTATGAGTTTTTTATGCTATTCTCGAATATGTCCTATAAGTATTGAGTGTGTTTAAAGTATTGGGAAACTATAGCCATAATATTTTGAAATTGATCAATAAAAGATGAGGGTATTAAGAGAGAAAAAATCAAAAGAAAGAGAGGATAACCAATGAGTTATGCAAAAGGTGAGGAATGGTACGGAGCAGAAATTGCAACCATTGAATGAGTGAAAAAAGAAAGGTAGCATAGCATGAAAAATGGGTGCAAAGTACAAATCTGTACTTCAAAAACATATTCTTAAAAGAAAAAAATGAGAGAAAGTGATATGGAGCATAAAATGCAACCACTAAAAAAAGGGGAGAGTGGCATGGAGCATGAAATGTAACCATTAAGAGTGTTTTAGCATCCTAGTTTACCTAAAAATGCCTTGAGATCAAACTTTCCAAAGTGTGCTCCTTCTATCCTTTATACTTTATACTATACTTGAGAGAAGGTAATATTCGAGTAAGCATATAACACTTATATGAAGACGCGATTTGATTGACCCTCCATTAAGAGCAAAGGTATGCAACTGGACTATGTAAATTGCACATTACTAATTTGTGGGAAATTTCAAACTTTTACTTGAATCTTATGCAACTTGGGAATGTGGTTCTCACTACAATAGTCTTTCACCAAATAAGGTACAAACTTGGATTACTAATTCTATACACTTCTGTTGTTTACCTTGAGGATAAGGTAAAAGTTAAGTGTGGGGGTGTGATAAGTGTATAAAATTACACTTATTATCATGACATTTTTGAACATAAAATGATATTGTTTTTGTTTCATTTTATACTTCATATAAAAGATTTCACGTGGTATGTAGTTGTTTATTATGCAAATGCAGAAACTAGGCAAATCTTAGAAGTAAAATGAACAAAAGTGGAATTCTATGGAAAAAGAGTGAAAAGGTGCAAAAAGATGCGTGGAACTTAAGGAATTGGCAAAGGATCGAAGATGTCAAAGATCGGTAGAAATCGTAAAGGGGAATCATGTGAAAAAAGCATGTCACGATCGTGACACATATATCGCGGTCGTGACTTGTTAACCTTCACAATAGAAAGTTGCCAACCAAGTATTCATGGTCGTGACATACATTCGCGATCACGATCTTGACGATTTCTTGTCAACTCTTCTCTTCTTTCAACCGCCGGATAAGAACGATCAACCACCATCAACCGCCATCAAATGTCATATGAAAAGATACCTTTTGGAAGTCAACCAATCATGAAAAGATGCCTTTCCATTGTATATGAGATCAAACCAATTCAACCAATCACAATGAAGCGGTACAACTCTTCGCCAATGGACACGACCCTTCATCTGAACGTATGCAACCCTTCGTACTCTATAAATAAGGCTCCAAACTCCATAATTTTGTGTGTGTTGTGGTGTGGCATATGGTATATGGTGTGCAGTGTGGTATACGTGCATAGATAGTTTTAGAGAGAAAATCATGTAGATTTCACTTCGATCTAAGTAAGCGACAAAATGTATAAGTGATTCGAACCTTATTTCGATCACTAGATTTCTCTACATATTCGAGCGATTGTTGTATAAGTGTAATTGCAAATCACTTGTCAATAAAAGTTTTCATTCTTCAATATTCGTTTATTCAATATTCACAAAGAATAGCATCCTAGCGAAGGTTCTGCACGAGCCGAGATTGAATTCAAAGCAGATGCAGGAATTGCGGGAATTGACGACTCCCATTAAAGAGTGGATATGGTTTGATCAACTTTTGCTTTCACTTGCATACCTTACAACTTTTCTTTGTTTTCTACTTATACTTTCTATTTCGAAGTTTATGATATGTCTATGTGTCATATTGTGTAGTTCGTGTTGAGTCTTTTATATTAATCAAGTTATATGCTTTTGAGTTAACTTTAAGAGTGATTTCAGGGTTAACAAGATTGTGTATAATCACCGGATCTATGATTATAACGTTGTTTAGTGAGCCAACATTTTTGGAATGGTAACTTGCTAAATATGGCTATTTAAGAGCGACCCGTACTAAGCATAGTACTATAGTTATCCAAGTTTATATAATCATCTTAATTCATTTGCACTAGATTTAGAAAAGTCATTTCATGTGTTGCTCTGTGGTGAATAATTGAATATCTGAGTGTCTATAACCAAATATGTTAAAGTAGTCTAGTGTACGCAATATCTTTGATGATTTTGCATGTTTTCTTTGCTATACTTGTTCGTAGGGATAATTTATACCAATTTCTTCTACTCTAATCTATTTATACATTTACATATTTATTTACCATTAATCCCAACCAACCCAACAACAATAAAAATTATCTATTTTTGTTTACCTCATAACTCTAGTTGGTCTTTAGAACCGAATTCCTTCCCTGTGGGATCGATATCTTTTAAAACTACATCAAAATCATATACTTGTAGTGGTCACCATTTTTCTATTTGATAATTGATATTGACAACACTTGTTCATATTTTGAACTTTTATCTTGTCGGTAGAAGAGTGGGGAACAAGGTTTTTGGCTTCATTACAAAATATAAGCCCTCAGAATAAGTAGATTCAAAACCTTGCGATCAGTGGAAATCTCATCCTATATTGGAGGACTAGGAGAAACTATCATCCCCATCAAGTAAACACTCACCATGATGCACTTTAGCAAGTTGTATCATGACCAGGTGCATACTAGGTACACCAAGGCCCAAGAACTAAATGAAAAGCCAAGGCTTTACATGTAGTATCCCCTACGAGTATAGAGAAGGAGGATGAGGATGATTTAATTGTAGACTTTGAGTGTAGTGAAGAAACCAACGATAATGTTCCTCTCTCAAACAAGATGGAACCTCTTTCCACTACATCTGCTCCACCATCGCCTTAACCCAAGGCCACCTCATCATGGGCTAAGAAGAGTCTGGAAAAAATAAGGGCATGGCATATGCCTGCCCAGGCTCCAGTTAGATAAAGAAGGAAAATGAAGGTTAAAATTCACGCTCAAAGGGAAGCTGAGGTGAAACAGTAAGATGAAGAGGAGGAAGGTGCTGTGGAGGCAGAGGAGACTTTTCACCGAAGAAAGGGCAAATTAGATGTTTTTGAGGAAACTGCAGGCCAAGGGGACTCTAAGAAGAGTAAGGAGGACTTTGAGATAATAAGTCCTGGCGCGGCTGCCCATGTGGAGGAAGTAATTGCCAAAGCTAGGGGGATATAGTGTAAGTGCACTGCCACTAATAGACCCTTGATGAAAAATGTTCAAGTGGTGAACAACGGGGAGGATGCTGGAGAAACCCAATTCCTTAATCAGGAAGAATTCAATATTCCTGATCCCAGCATCCCCAAACCTTCATTCACTCAGACTGAGACTCTTCCTACTCAGTCTGAAATGCCTCAAGCTAACCCATCCTTGGGTCTAACAATTAACCTTGAGGCACCTATATATCCTTCCCCATTTCTTTTATAAATGCTAATAACTCTTCTCTTGTAAATCCCTCAGTTTCTATTAATGTAGATACTGAAATTCCTTTTATAAATCCTCAACCCCCACCTTCTAATATTGTAAATTCTCCGGTACATATTCTTGATGATTCTTTTTCCTCACCTTCTTCTCCTTCTAACACTCAAACCCAAAATACCACTTCTTCTCTTCCACCAAACACTCAAACCTCAATAATACCATCTCTTGTAAAATCTAAACATACCTCCACTTCTTCAACTGTACAAATTCCTAAACCAACCATTTCTTTAAACCCATCTAGTACCCCTCTGGTTAGAGAAGTTCCTAGCTCAGATAACTCCGCTCATCATGGAAAAGTAAGTGATGATGGTACGTAAATTTTAGAGCCAATGAAGTACCTGAGTCCAGCAGCAATCCAGTCCAAGAGGACTTGGCTGATTCAGCCTTCTTGGCACAAATAAGAGAGTTGGTCAGGAAGAAATTCCCGAAGCTCAAGTCTGATGCTGAGTTAGATGGGGCAGTAAGTCTTCATCGAAATTCGATATGGGATGGTTAACCACTTTGGTTTGAATTGTATGCCCCTTGTGAGTTAACCATTGGTTGATTGTGACCCTTGGAACTATTGGGAAAGGATGAAACTCCTATACTCCATGTCTTTAATGATATGTTGACTGCTATGGGTCTGAAATAGATGCCCCTTATGAGTTGAAGGGGTTTTTGCAAGAATGAAGAAATTTATGAGTAAATGCTTGTGTCATATGTTTTAATTCCTTGATTGAGATTGCTAAAAGCAAAAATTTTTACCCCTTCAATCAAGAATTAAAACATAAGGGTTCTGAGAAATTTTTCTTCAAGCTCGTGATAAAAGTGGAATTTTGAGTTTGAGATTTTCGGGGATGTCCCGATGACCATTCCGTTGTTTTGGGAGGCTTTTGTAATGTTGTAATTTTGCTTAAATGAGGCCAAGGTAGGCTTGAATTTGGCAAAATTTGAAATGACTTGAGTTGGGCCATTGTCATTCTAAATTTTGATGATGTGCTACTTCGACATCTTCTTGATAATTATAGTTTCTTCATGTGGTGGTAGAGTGTTCTGCTTGTTGGAAGGGCATTGCCTCAATTTAGCATCATCTTGACCTATAAGTGATATGATACGTATGCATGTATGAATGACTTTATGTATGAACAACATTTATCCCATAATGTATGTTTGTCCATTGCTGGCATTGTGGGCTGTAGAGCATTAGACCTGATCGATGTTAGAAGCTTCATTGCATGAGGAGCCTTTCGGAGATTTCCAAGTTGATACCCTCCTATGCTGGTGAATGAGTGCCCCTACGATTTTTCTCATTGGGCGTTCCATGGTTACCTTACAAATGATGGTCTAGTTTTGTATACATGACTCTTTCAGAGTGATGATGGACATGGGTTCGAGTCAAAGTTCGATTTTGTGGATGAATCATAATCGAGTTCAAAGGTTGAATTTGGTTTGAAGAGGATTTGGATGAATCATTGAATTTTTTATGCTTGTTTCCTTCTTTGGTATGGCATCAGCGATGTCAATGTTGATCTCGAATCATGTTGGTGATGCTAACTTTGAAGTTAACAATGAGAGCTTGGAAGCTGTTTTGCATGAAGTATTGTAAGTTACTTCTTGTTGTGATAATCCTCTTTGCGAAGGAAATCAGGATATATTCCTCTTGAGTTCTGGAGGAGATAGATGATTCCATATTCCATTTCGAGGAGGAGATGATGAATTTGATATTTCAAAGTATTGTAAGGGTTTTCAATCTATCAAACCTTTTCTTAATTTTTGCTTGGACCACCCTTTCAGGTTTTCAATCCAGCAGACTCATCTTTTCTTCTTTTCTTTTCTCTTTATTATCATTTTTTTAACCATAATGTGATGGGATGCTTACTTACGATATTCTATCATTGGAATGCAAGCAATCAAGATAAACATATGTATAAAGATTTAGCAAGAAGGACAATTCATTGATGAACTTGATAAGGGTATGAATGTTTCAAATGGTTTGACTCCCACCATCGATTAGCCCTTTCAGGTTTTCTACTCAATGTGCTTGCTTTTCTCTTGATGTCTCAAGTTTTTTTTAGCCTCCCTTTTCTGGTTTTCAACTCAGCGGACTATTCTTTTTGTGTTTTGAAAACAAAATTTTTACTCAACTAACAGAGTGTTAATTGACAGGCAAATTACTTTTTTTCGTATTACTTTTTACATGATTTATATCTTTCACCTAGATGTAATAGCATTTGAGCCTGTCTTGGTTGATTCATATCCATGACTTTAACAACTTCTTCATTCAACATTTTCTGATTAATTTGTTGGCTACTCCTACCGCTTTGTTGGCTTAAGGTATACATGGTGATGAGTGATTATGCTCGATATTCGCCTTTTCAATTGTTCTCCATACTAATTATTCCTTGATAGCCAAATAGAGAATGAGTGATTTTTCAAGGATGGAAGGCTTCAAAATCTATATCAAACATAACTTGATCCATTGAACTCAAACAGGCGTTGTCTATTGTTTACACATTGAAATGCTTGATTCCTTCTTTGTATCTTTGGCACTAGCATTATGTTGGCCAACCGTATCGGGTGTTCAACTACTTTGGGGAACTTAGCTTCAATTTGGTTTGTTACCTCTACCTTGACTCTTTTGGCCCACTTTTGTCTCGATCGTGTCATCTTCTATTTGACCGACTTAATGGTTAATGGAGATATTGTGTTTGATGATCTTTCTGTCGATGTTTGGCATGTCTTCATAGGACCAGGCAAATCTATCACGTGTTGTCTAACTACCTACGTCTTCTCTCATTTTTCATCAAGAGTCAAATCATTTGAAATTATTGTAGGGGATTCATTTATACCCAAATTAATTTTATACGATGATGTATCATGTATGATAAAAACATTATGCTCATGTTCACAAGAATGTGTGATCTCATCCGAAAGGATACCAATCAAGCAAGCAAAGTTCAATGCATTCGAAGATTCAAAAGACTCATTGGCAGAGTTTAACATAAAAGAGTTTAAAATACTAACTATTACATTATTAGCATCCTCATCCTCCACATGGGAAGGGTCTTCTTTCCCAATGGTTACCCTTTTGTATTAGTACTCACTGGCTGGTTTCCCTAGCGGAGTTACCATTATGAGCGATGTTCAACCCGCACAGTCGCCATGAGGCACCGGCCCCGTGAGATGGGGCGTGGGGGTTTCCCCGATTGGAAAAATTGTTAATTTTAGTTTAAAGAAAGAAATTATTCATGTGATAAGTTTAATAGACTCGAGATCAGAACCTCTAGCCTATGGTCTTAGAGTTGCCACCCGGATCAGCTCTTCCGGGAAAATTTGGTACAGCTTAGATCTGTTAAGCCTAAGCGATACCATAGTTTAGAGATTTGGGTCCGGGATGAGTTACTTACTATGTCGTTATTTGAGTTAACATTATTCCCATTTAGAAACCACATTTATGATATTTCAATTATATCTAGATGTTTTCGGTTTATGTTTTTGGTTATTTAACATGCATGTAGAAAGCGGCAAATAAAGTGCGAGAAAGTAAACACGTAGGAAAGTAAATGTGCCTAATCTACGGGATTAATTACATCTTGGGATGGGGGATTTACAAATCGCCTAAATACATCGATATCTAACAAATATTACATTTGATAAATGCGATACTTGAAGGAAATTAAACCCTAACATACATCTATCCTAAACTACTTGCATCCACAAAGGTTAGCACAGGGGATATTCCACCACACAAATATGTACCAAGTGTACAACATATGCTCGATTTGGATTTTGGCACGACCCATGTGGTCGAGGTAAAAACAACAGAGATTTTGAAGTTCTTATTTTATAAAAATGGTTCATTTTTATTTTCAACTATGTTAGTCATTTTTATAAGTGAAAATGCCGCTTGTTATATCATTGGGTTAGTTATCCAGGAACTTGAGTTCCCTTCATGTGGGTGACCTAAACAAACATTTAGAAACATAAATCTAGGCCAAACATGCATAGCATAGCCATTGTTTGGGTTAACAATGATCACGATGTCATCCATATCGTTATCGACTTCCTTGTGAAGGGTAATATCGATATGGATGGCCCAAAGTGCTTTCGTTGCTACTCCAAACCTTAATCAACATATTAATACATTAAAAAGACATATATAATCCTAAATAATTACAATTTAGAAGTTTATTACCCCCAATGATGCATTTCCAAACTTAGAAGGGTCTCAGCGGGTCATTCCGAGCCAAAAAGATTCGAAACTGAGCAAAACTGGATTCTACCAAAGCAATGTTGTTAACAATATGAGGCCATGTCGTTAACGACATGGAGCTATGTCATTAATGACATTAGTGATGTCATTAACGACATCAAAATTCCAAACCTCGTAGTCATGAATCCACTTTCTTTAAGGTCCATAAAGTCCTCAGGGGAGCTCTCCTTGTTTCATTTTGGTTGGATTTGGTTGTTGGTTGGTGATTTATCAAAAATCTTTGGAAGGGATCTATTCCTTGCCAAATTAGATGTTTTAGAAGGTGTAGTAACCTTCAAATGAGTGATAAAGATGTTGTAGACTCTCCATTCAAGTCTAAACCTCAAGCATTACCTAAGTGATCTCTAAACCTCAAGTTTGCTTAAATGATCTCTACACCTCAAGCTTTGCTTAAAAGATGAAATGAACCTCAAATTCTTTAGGAGATGAACAAGTGAACCCTAGAGACCCAAGTTCATGCCCTTTCCATAAACTTAATCTAACTAACCCGAAATTCCAAGTGTTGGTGATCAAAGTTTGGAGTTTTGCTCAAGAACATAAGAAAAAATGCTCTCCCATACTCTCTTGAACTTTTCTCTCTCTTTTCTCTCTTTTCCTTCCTCCTTTTGCTTCTGAAACTCAGCTCTAGTTTAAAGAGGTCCATTCAATCCATAGTCAACTTAGTTCTATGCTAGGCCATACTTTCACTTTTTGCTTTTTTACCTCATACACTTGATCCCATGTGAAGATGGATGTAAAAGGTCTTAGGTAAGGTTTGGGGAATGGTTTTGCAGTGGTCATATCCGACCATGTGGGCAAAAGTGACCTTTTTTGCTGAAAATTGCAGAAAATGCAATTTTAGTTTTGCTAAAAAGTCGATGTCGGTAATGACATTGCAATGTTAGTAACGACATAGCATTGTCATTAAACATTGGCCATGTCGGTAACAACATTGCAATGTCGTTAATGACATTAGCTATGTTGTTAACAACATGGCTTCTTTGCCTTGGGCTTTTTATGCTAAAATTGCCTAAAAAAGGGTTAAGGCTCAAAGAAACAAAGCAAGCTTCCTCTAGATGAATTCAGGACCCTGTAAAAAGTGAACAAAAACTAGCAAGGGTAATATAAATTACAGCTTCATCATCGAACTCGCGAATCGAGAGTAAAATCCCGTGCTCACAAGAATGCTCTCTAGATCTTTTCTCTTTTTCATGCCCCAAAAAATCATGCACCAAAATTCAGTCCTCCTTTATAAGAACTCCCTTCAATCATAGGATTACTTTTTAACCCATACTTCTAGCCCATATTTTTCTTTAACCCATATTTCTTACTACCTTTTGATAAATCCATCAAAAGATTTAATGTGAAGCATCCTAGGTAAGGTGGGGGAGTGGTTAGGCATGTGAAAATGTCCAAGCATGAGGGCAAAAATCACCTTTTTGGGTGAAAATTACAGAAAGTGCAATTTTGGTTCTTCTGCAATGTTGATGTCGTTAATGACATTAACCATGTCATTAATGACATGGCCATGTTATTAATGACATGCTTTTTTATCTTTGGTTTTTTATGCTTAGTTTAAATGAAATGTATTTTGGGTTTAAAGAAACAATGCGAGCTTCTTCTAGATGAATTTAGGATCTTGTATAAGTGAAAAAAAGAACAAGGGAAAAATAAATTACAACTTCATCATTGAACTTGCGTGTGGGGAGTAAACTATCATGCTCACAGGCTGCCCCTCATGAGATCACTGCTAATATGAGATCAGTATGGTCACACGATTGGAAGAGCATCGAGGTTTAGAGATGATACTTGACCGATCGTGGTTGGCACTACTCGGGATGGTTTTTGTGGTGAACGAAAGCCCTCATTCTAGCTTCACATAATTCGAAGACCAAAGGTTTCCCTCTCTGTGTCCCCGTATAAGCTGGTCCTCTGGTGGGTATGTACCATCATGCTTGTTGGGGAATGGATGCAAGCTGTGTGATTCCATTCCTTTGACTGTAAAAAGTCTTTGAGAAATATGGCAGACTATGGAAAGTCTGTGATGGACGCCCCTTGTGGGTTGACCTCTGATTTATCTCTACCATTGGAACTGCTAGGGAAAGGATGTAAGTCGTGTACTTCCATACCTTTGATTTTTAAAAAATTTTGAAAAGGAATATACATTGTAGAAAGCCGAAAAGGGTGTACATATGCATAAAGATTCATCAAGAATGACAATTCATTGATGAACTTAACAAGGGTATGAATGTTCAAATGATTTGACTCTTGCCATCAATTAGTGCTTTCAAGTTTTCTAATCAATGTGCTTGCTTTTCTCTCGATATCCTAAGTTTTGTCTGAGCCACCCTTTTTGGGTTTTTAACTAAGCAGACTATTCTTTTTCTATTTTGAAAAGAGGCAATAATTTTTTCTCAACTAACAGAGTGCTAATTGATAGGCTAATTACTTTTTTTGTATTTCTTTTTACATGATTTATTTCTTTCACCTAGACGTGATAGCCTTTGAGCCTTGTTCAACTCATGTTAATAGTACCTCATAGAAGTTAAAACATTTTGGAAATAATAAACTGACTAGGATAGTGAAATTAATTTAGTACTAAGTATACTCTTAATTAATGAAGTTTACTTGAGTTTGTTTAAGGGAAAATAACTCAGCTTACTGAGTAATTACTTAAGTTACGGCTTAGAGTAAGAAAAGCTGAGTTGAGCTAAGTATTACATAAGTTATAAGATATTTACTCAGTTGTGCTGAGTTAGCTTTTTGAAAGAAAAGCTATATATCCTTTGATAAGTGTATAATTACACTTATTATCAATATAATTTTACACACTTAACACTATAATTTAAGTCATTTTTATACTTCATATAAAAGATTTCACGTGGTATGTAGTTGTTTTTTGTGCAAATGCAGATACTAGGTAAATCTTGGGAGTAAAATGATCAAAAGTTGAATTCTATGTAAAAAGAGTGAAAAAGGTGTGAAAAGATGCGTGGACCTTAAAGATTTGGCTTAGGATCGAAGCTGTCGAAGATCGGTGAAGTTACAAGAAGAATTCTGAAGAAAAACACAATTCACGATCGTGACAACAATTCGCGGTCACGACTTGATACACTTCAGAAATAGAAAATTGTCAAAAAAAGATTCACGGTCATGACTTGTATATCGCGGTCGAAAATGTAGTTCAGAAGAAATATCGAAAGTATCATTAACTGAAGATTGTAGCAAAATAATAACAGCTACAATGCCTACCAAACTAAAAGATCCAGTAAGTTTCACAATTCCGTGTAAACTTGGAAACATTTCTTTTACCAAATTGTTTATGTGATCTTGGGGCTAGTATAAACCTTATGCCTTTATCGATCTTCAAATAATTGAAACTCGATGATGAAGTTAAAAGGATAAATATGGTCTTGCAATTAGCTGACCAATCTATTAAACGTTCTTATAGCATAATAGAAGATGTGCTAGTTAAGGTAGATAAATTTGTTTTTCCAACAGACTTTGTTGTGCTAGATTTTGCATATGATGAAAAGTGTCCTATAATTTTAGGAAGACCATTTATGCATACAGGCAAAGCATTGATAGATGTTTCGGAAGGCAAAATTAAGTTAAGGATAGGAGACGATACTGTTGAATTTAACATGGGTAAAGCTGATAAATATCCTATGGATGAAGATATTTGCATGAAACTTGACTTGATTGATGCTTGCATCCAAAATGTTGTTAAGTTGGAATTCATCCATGAATATGAAGTCAAGGGGTTGAAAAACTCCACTGATCCCTAAATCTCTTATATTTTCATTATATATACACACACACACACACACACACACACACACACACACACACATAGTATAATATAGTAGATTTATTTTAGTTTTAAGTTAGTGCATTTTCGAAAATAAAGGAAAAGAATAAAAACTTTTGGATTTTAACATATCACGACCGTGACATGTATCTTGCTCATGATCTATTTGATTTGAACTTTCTATTTCTGAGTAAGAGAGAGTCGCGATCGTGACTTACTCTCACGATCGTGACCTTTGCGATCTGCACAGTAGTTATTGCTGTAACAGCTATATTCTAACGATTATATTTTTCATATATCCGTTGGAAAGACAATAATTATCATAATTTCTCTATAAATAACCTCTTTTGCGTTTTTATTTTCACAAAAACTCTTATTCATGATCACAACCCTTTGCAAAATCAAGTTTTCTCTGTTTTTCAAATCAAACACTGTTATTTCTTTGTTGATTTCAATAGCTCCTAAGAAGTCTACAGCCACTAAAGGGAGGAACAAGTTGATCAACCAACAAAATAAGTATGGATGTCCCTTTCCAATCTATAGTGATGAAGAAGTGGAAAGATACTTGAAAATCAAGAACTTCAATTTTCACTATACGATTTTCTACGATCCTACTTTTGCTATTAATGCTAGGATTCACGCGGAAGTAGAAAGATATTTTTCACTATTTGGATTGGAGAAGTTTGTGAATATGCGATTTCCTTGTGTATAATTACTCTTATTATCAATATAATTTTACACACTAAACACTATAATTTAAGTCATTTTCATACTTCATATAAAAGATTTCACGTGGCATGTAGTTATTTTTTGTGCAAATGCAGATACTAGGTAAATCTTGGGAGTAAAATGATCTAAAGTGGAATTCTATGTAAAAAGAGTGAAAAAGGTGCGAAAAGATGCGTGGAACATAAAGATTTGGCTTAGGATCAAAGCTGTCGAAGATTGGTGAAGTTACAAGAAAAATTCTGAAGAAAAACACAATTCACGGTCATGACAACAATTCGCGATCGTGACTTGATATACTTCAGAAATAGAAAATTGTCAAACAAAGATTCACGGTGGCGACTTGGATGGTTTTTTGGTCAAATCTTCTTAACTACCAACCACCAGATAAGAATGATCAACCACCATCAACTACCAATGAAAAGACACTTATTAGAAGTCAACCAATCATGAATAGATGCCTATCCATTGAGGATAAGATTAAAGCTTCTCAACCAATCACAATGAAGTGATGTATTCTTTGGCCAATGGACACAAATCTTCATTTGGATAGACCCAACCCTTCAAACTTAATAAATAGGGCTCCAAACCTTACAAATTTCATGCATGGTGTGGCATTGGAATTAGAAAAGTGATAGATATAGTGTGTGCGTAGATAGAGAGTGAAATTATTTAGTTTTCACTATGTTAATAAGTGTTAGCTAGAAAATGTTTAAGTGATTCAAATCCTTATTTCGATCACTAAATTTCTCTACATATTCAAACGATTATTGTATAAGTGTACTTGCAAATCACTTATCAATAAAATTTTTCATTCTTCAACATTCGTTTGTTCGATATTCGCAAAGAATAGCATCCTAGCAAAGGTTCTATATGGGCCAAGACCAAATTCAAAGCAGACGCAGTAATTGCGAGAATTGACAACTCCCATTAAAGAGTGGATACGGTTTGATTAACTTTAGCTTTCACTTGCACACCTTGCAACTTTGCTTTGCTTTCCACTTATACTTTCTATTTCGAAGTTTATGATATGTCTATGTGTCATAATGCATATTTCGTGTTGAGTCTTTTATATTAATCAAGTTATATACCTTTGAGTTAACTTTAAGATCAGTAGTTTCGGGGTTAACGAGATTGTGTATAATCACTGGATCTGTGATTTTAACCCTGTTTAGTGAGCCAACATTTTTGGAATGGTAACTTGCTAAATGTGACTATGTGAGAGCGACCCGTACTAAGCATAGTAATATTGTTGTCCAGGTTTATATAATCATCTTAATTCATTTGCACTAGATTTAGAAAAGTCATTTCATGTGTTGCTCTACGGTGAATCATTGAACATCTGAGTGTCTAGAACTGATTATGTTAAATTAGTGTAGTGAACACAATAACTTTTTTGAACTTGAATGTTTTCTTGTCTATACTTATTTCGTAGGAAAAGTCTATATATTTAAAATCTCTAGTCTTCCATACATATATCTATCCATTCTTCATTCTAATCCTCCCAACTAAATCCAAAAAATTTTATTTTCTTTATTTTGTTTTCCTTGTTGATCTTTTAAAACTACATCATAACTGTATACTTGCAGTGGTCACCATTTTTCTATTTAAATAAGTGGTACTGACAACACATGTTCGTATTTTTAACTTATATCTTATCGGTAGGAAAGTGGGAGACAAGGTTTTTGGCTTCATTATTAAATATAAAATCCTAGGAGTTATTAAAGTCGAAACCTTGTGAACATCCTTGACACTTAGAGAATAAATGACACGTGCTACAAACAATTTCTGTGAGAAACGAAATATTCCTTTTATGCTTTTCAAGAGAAAAATGCAGAAATTAAAGAAGATATTCTAGTGGTCCTCATAAACAAAAGGTGTCAGTAAAGAATGTTAGAGACTGCTCAGTAAAGTCCAAGACAAAAGGAATCCTTTAACATGGGCCTCTTCTTAGTGTCTCCGCGCATTTCTGCAACGTTAGTAAGTCAACGAATGACAAAATTCCACGTTGCAACTCGTTCCCTCTCTATCAGAATGGATTACTTCAAGATAAACGAGTTTTTGACTCTTTGGGATAATGGATTAATCTCACGCTTCAACATTCAAATCTCTATCTCTAAACATCTTGGAATTTGTCTCCAATGGAAAAATTTGAAAGATTTGAAGAGAAGGGATATTGAAGAGCTATCAGGATAAAAAGTTTGCAACGGCTAATTCCAAGAACTTCAACTATAAATAGAATATTGGATCAGACATTCAAACTTGGTGGATCACCTCAAATTTCTCTAAGAGCTGAATCTCTGTTCAATTACTCTCAACTTCAAGAAATTCCAAATCAAGCAATCAACAAACAATTAAATTCTAAATATGTTTGTAATAGAGAGAATAGCACTTAAGATTTAACATTGTAAAATGATTTAACATCTCTATAAATTGAATTCTTCTGTTAAAAATTTCTTTTGGTAAATTTGAGTGTCAGTTTAGGAAGGGTACCTAAACTGAGTTTAAGAGGTAGTTAGAAAGGAGGGTACTTTCTATAATTGTTTCTACCCATTTTAAAGGCTTCTCCACCTAAGGAAGGAACAAATCACTAGCGGATTAAAGCTTGGAAAGGAATCTTGGGACTGGAGGTAGGCTAGGGGCTGAACCATGATAAAATCTCACGTGTTGAAGTTCTAACTTTATCTTTGCCTTTATCATGCTGTCTCATTCATCATTCTTTCTATTCTATCAATTCTGCTTGAAAAACCAATCCGAGCTGAGTAAAATACTCAACAAGTAATTGAAGATAAACCGTGCCCGCAAAGCTGAGCAGTTTATTGTTTTTAGACTTAGCTCAGCATAAAGCACTCAGCACGCATCTAGAAACTAACTTGGTAAAATATTTTCATAAATATAGAAAAGAAACCAAGAACTGCATTCACCCCCCCCCCTCTGTTGTTTATTTAAGCTGTTTAAGACCAACAAGTGGTATTAGAGTAGTGCTCAGCTTATAAACTAATCATCTACGAGTTAAAGATCCATAAATGACTTACAACAGTTTCAATTCCAACTCAGGACTGATAGTGCTCCTGAAGGAGAGAATGTCTATAACCAGGCCACCGTTGTTTAATGGTAATCACCACACGTTTTGGAAAAATCGCATGAAAAACTTTATACAATCTCAAAGCATGCAAGCATGGCTCTCTATTGAGATTGGCCTGCGAATTCCTACTATGGTTAGGAATGGGTAATGTGTTCTAGTCGATTTAGAAAGCTATGATGACGCTGACCTAAGGCTTCTCAAAGAGAATGCCGCATCCATCAATTACTTACACTAAGCACTATATCTTACAGAGTTCAACAGGGTATCGAGCTAAGAGACAGGACAAGAAATTTGGAAAAAGCTGGAGATTACCTACGAGGGGATTGACAAGGTCAAGGAGTCGAAGATCACTCTCATGCTAAGAGAGTATGAGATGTTCCAGATGGACACTAGTGAGGGTATTCATGTAATGAATACTAGGTTCATTAACATCATTAATGAGTTGAAAAGGCTTAGCAAGGAATTCACCAAAGAAGAGCTGGTGAAGAAGATTCTTCGCACTCTTACCTTAGAGTGGGATGCCAAGAAGAGCGCGATGGAGGAGGCTCATGATCTTAAGACCTACAACTATGATGAGCTGATAGGTACCTTGTTGACTTAAGATACGAGCTTAAGGAAATATACTAATGACCCCAAAAGGAATAGAGGCAAGGAAAGAGAGGGCAAAGCCATTATCCAGAAAGTTGATTCCTCTGATGAATCCACTAGCTACAATTCTGATGAGCAAATAGCCCTTCTGATCAGGTGTTTCAAACGTTTTATGAAGGATGGGAAGTTCAACAAGAAGAAGTTTCCCACTAAAATTAAGTCAACTCGGCACCAGGAGGAGCTGAGGAAGGACTCAAGAAGGAATAAAACAAAGATATCAAATGCTTTGGCTATGGAGAAAAAGTTCATATCCAGTCAAGATGTCCAAGGACCAAGAAGAACAGATACAAGAAGAGGTTCACAAAGAAGAATGAGGAATTTGCTGCCACCTGGAGTGATTCAGAAGAATCTTCATCATCTGATGAAGAAGTAAATGATTTCGCCAACCTCTGCTTAATGGCGATCGAGAATGATAGAGGTGAAGGCTCACCATCTACTTCAAATAGAAGTCAAACTGCTACTGACTCTGAAGCTGAGCATAGCAAAGGAAAATCTCCTAAAGCTGAGGTACATTCTGAAATTTCTTTATCTATTGAACACTTCACCCAGGTACTCTTTGATGTTATGAAATTGACAAATAAGTCAAGAAAGAACATCAAAGAGCTTGTGAGGAGAAGTGAAGATCAGGAAGACACTATTGCTTCCTTATCTCTTCATATCCGCTTTCTTCAAGAAAATGCTAAGTATCAAGAATGTAATGCCAGCAATCTCATTAAACAATTAGATGAGTTGACTGCTGAGATAACAACATTGAAGAAGGAACGGGTTCCTTCTCCAGCCAACAGTCAAACTTCGAATAACCAAACTCGCAATTCTAAGAGGAAGAATTCTTCTAAAAAGAAGAAAGCGAGCCAGCCCAAAGAAAAAATTGTTGTGAGCACGGGATTTTGTACCAGCTCGCGCGTTCAATGATGATAGTTTTTCTGGATTTTTATCCTTGAATTACATAATTTTCGAGTATCTGAAGATCTCCAGATGGGAATGTTCCTCGTTGCCAATTTAATTTAAGGACTTAAAATTTTTTTAAGACTTTAATAATTAGATTTTGGTGAAAATTAATTTATTATATTTTCAAAAAATTAAAATAATATTTAAAAACTAAAAAATTTAAAAAATAAAAAATCGAGTGGAAAATCGAGGATCCGCCTCGCCTGAAAGTCTAGTGAGGCTCGCTAGAGTTCTGGCGAGCCTCGCCAGAATTCCGGCGAGAGCAAACCACCCTCGTCGGAATTTATTTCCTTTTGGATTTTTTGGGTTTTTCGCCTATAAATATTCGTGAGATTTTCAGTATTCCGGAAAAAAACTTTTTAGAGAAAAAAATTCTATTTTCACAGAAAGAACAACGAGAAGAATTACAAAAATATTTTCTTTCAAAAATTCTTTGAATAATTCGGATCCAAAACATGTTTGGATTCCGAAACTTAAATATTTTCAAATCAACTTTCTTCCCTCTATTTCTTCTTCAAAAAATCCTCAGATATTCTCGGGTCTAAAAAAAATTCAGAACCTGAGTTTGGTTAGCTTTTGGATGAATAAACATTTATTTTCCATACAAACACAACTGAAAAAGAACGAGGAACGCTCCCGGGGATCATACGGATACGGTGAAGTGGATTCAAGCTGAAAGGGTAAGCCTTTGAGTTTTTAGAGCTGCTTCGTCTCGTGCTTCCTGTATTTTTCTTATTGTCATTTTATATGTGGACCTAGGAATTATTTTATTTTCTTTTATTGTGTAAATTTTGTAATACTTCTTCTTCATCTTTAATTTCTTTTAATTTATGAAAATACATGTTAAAATACCCCCACGAAGGGAATAAAAATTATTCCCGGATAACAAGACTCACACTTTACCATGTGGTCATTTTCACTAATAAAAAAGGACCAACATATTTGTAAATAAAATGAATCATTTTGTTTCTAAACAAGAAATTTTCAATCATCGATGTTTTTAATTAGGCCACGTGATCGCAAGGTTTTGATTTAACTAATTTAGAGGGCTTATATTCGGTGATGAAGCCAAAAATCTTGTTCCTCACTCTTCCACCAATAAGTTAAAAGTTCAAAATACAAACAGGTGTTGTCAATACCGCTTATCCAAAAATAGAAAAATGGTGACCACTGCAAGTATATAGTTTTGATGTAGCTTTAAAAGATATCGATCCCACAGGGAAGGAATTCGATTCTAAAGACCAACTAGAGTTACAGGGTAAACGAAAATAGGTAATTTTGGTTGGAGGGTTTGGATGATAGACAGATGAATAGATTGATGTATGAACAGACTAGAGAAGATGTAAAATATATAGAAATTTCCTACGAACAAGTTTAGCAGAGAAAAACATGCAAAATCATCAAGAATATTTCGTACACTAGATAACTTCAACAAATAAGGTTCTAGACGCTCTAATATTCAATAATTCACCAAAGAGCAACACATGAGATGACTTTTCTAAGTCTAGGGTAAACGAATTATGACACTTATAAGAACCTGGACAATTATAATACTATGCTTAGTACGGGTCGCTTTCACATAGCCAAATTTAGCAAGTTACCATTCCAAAAATGTTGGCTCACTAAAAAGCAATCCAGTGATTATACATAATCTTGTTAACATCGAAATCACTCTTAAAGTTAAATTGAAAGTATATAACTTGATTATTATAAATGATGCAAAATGAAATACTCGTTACGACACATAGACATATCATAAACTTCGAAATAGAAAGTATAGCAAAAAAACAAAGTAAAGTTGTAAGGTATGCAAGTGAAAGCTAAAGTTCATCAAACTGTATCCACTCTTTAATGGGAGTCGTCAATTCCCGCAATTCCTACGTCTACTTTGAATTCGGTCTCGACTCGTACAGAACCTCTGCTAGGATGCTATTCTTTATGAATTTCGAATAAAAGAATGTTGAAGAATGAAAACTTTTATTGATAAGTGCTTTGCAATTACACTCATACAACAAACTCTTGAATTTGTGTAGAAATATAGTGATCAAAATAGGAATAAAATCACTTACATATTTTTCTCACTAAGACTTTGAACGTAGCGAAATCTATACATTTTCACTCTCTATCTATACATGCATACTATCATATATTGCCCACCATGCATTCCCTATGCCATGACAATGGTTAGATTTGAACCCTATTTATAGAGTACAAAGGGTTGCATCTATCCAAACGAAGAGTCATGTCCATTGGCGAAGAGTTGCATCACTTCATTTTGTTTGGATGCAAAGATTCATCCTCATCCACAATGGAAAGGCACCCTTTCTTGATTGGTTGACTTCCAAAGGGTGTCTTTTCGGTTGGTAGTTGATGGCGGTTGATCGTTGTAATCCGTCAGTTGGTAGTTGAAAAGAGATAATCACTAACCGTCACAAGTCATGACCGTGAATTACTTGTCATGATCGTGAACATTGGTTGGCATTTTTCTATTTATGAAGAGTGATAAGTCGCAACCGCGGATAGGTGTCACGATCGTGAAATGCTATTTCTTCATGATTCTTCTTTGCAACTTTGTCAATCTTTGACAACTTCGATCATAAGCCAAATCCTTGTGTTTCACACATCTATTTGCACCTTTTTCACTCTTTTTCAATAGAATTCCACTTTTGTTCATTTTACTCCCAAGATTTTCCTAATATCTGCATTTTCATAAAAAACAACTACATACCACATGAAATCTTTTATATGAAGTATAAAATGAAACTAAACCATATCGTTTTATGACTGAAAATATCATGATAATAAGTGTAAATATACACTTATCACACCCCCACACTTAACTTTTACCTTGTCCTCAAGGTAAAAAAAAAGGAAGTGTATAAATTAGTATTCAAGTTCGTACCTAATTTGACGAAAGACTATTGTAGTGCGTATCACATTCCCATGTTGCATAAGATTCAAGTAAAAGTTCGAAATTTCCCACAAATTAGTAATGTGCAATTTATATAGTCCAGTTGCATACCTTTGCTCTTAATGGAGGGTCAACCAAATTGTGTCTTTATATAAGTGTTATATACTCACTCGAAAATTTCCTTCTCTCAAGTATAGTATAAAGTATGAAAGACAAAGGGAGCACACTTTGGAAAGTTTGATCTCAAGGCATTTTTAGGTAACCTAGGATGCTAAAAACACTCTTAGTGGTTGCATTTTATGCTCCATACTACTCTCCCATTTTTTTAGTGGTTGCATTTTATGCTCCATACCACTTTCTCTCATTTTTTTCTTTTAAGCATATGTTTTTGAAGTACAGATTTGTACTTTGCACCCATTTTTCATGTTATGCTACTTTTCTTTTTTCACTCATTGAATGGTTGCAGTTTCTGCTCCGTACCATTCCTCACCTTTTGCATAACTCATTGGTTATCCTCTCTTTCTTTTGATTTTTCACTCTTAATACCCTCATCCTTTATTGATCACTT
>CATIWQ010438802.1:0-10018 GCA_949673415.1 Euphorbia schlechtendalii
GAGTTGGATCTTCATGTTATGTATGGATTCAAGGTAGAACTCATCATAAGGATCAGAATCATCTTCTTCTTCTTCCGAGAGAGTGCAAATGCCCATATCACAAGAATCCTGAATCGCAAGAGTTGATGGACCTCCATCAAATGGCATGCGTCAAAGTTTTCACGAAATTTTGATAGCGGAAATCCATGCTAATTTTTTCAACATTGGAATTAAAATCGACCTTTGGACCATTTTAGAGTGTACTAAATATGATATGAACATAAAAGGCACGCATCCAAGTTTTCACTTAATTTTGATCGCGAATATCCATGCGAGCTTTTTAAACGTTTGGCTTAAAATCGACCTTTGGACCATTTTAGAGTGTGATAAACATGATATGAACATAAAAGGCATGCGTCAAAGTTTTCACGAAATTTTGATCGCGGAAATCCATGCGAGTTTTATCAACGTTGGCTTTAGACTCGACCTTTGGAACATTTTAGAGTTTGATAAACATGATATGAACATAAAAAGCATGCGTCAAAGTTTTCACGAAATTTTGATAGTGGAAATCCACGCTAGTTTTTTTAACGTTGGAATTTAAATCGTCCTTTTGTACATTTTAGAGTGTGCTAAACATGATATGAAAATAAAAGACATGCATCAAAGTTTTCACGAAATTTTGATTCCGGAAATCCATGCTAATTATTTCAACATTTGCCTCAAACTTGACCTTTAGACCGTTTTAGAGTGTGATAAACATGATATGACCATAAAAGACACGCGTCAAAGTTTTCACGAAATTTTGATCGTGGAAATCCATGCTAGTTTTTTCAAAGTTGGCCTTTGGACCATTTTAGAGTGTGATATACATGATATGACCATAAGAGGCATACGTCAATGTTTTCACGAAATTGTTATCGCTGATATCCTTGCTAGTTTTTTCAACATTGGCCTTAAACTCGACCTTTGAACCATTTTAGAGTATGATAAACATGATATGACCATACAAGGCATGCGTCAATGTTTTCACTAAATTTTGATTGCGGAAATCCATGCGTGTTTTGGATTTAAACTCAATCTTTGGACCATTTTAGAGTGTGTTAAACGTGATATGAACATAAAAGGCATGCTTCAAAGTTTTCACGAAATTTTGATCGCGGAAATCCAGGCTTGTTTTTTCAAAGTGTGTCTTAAACTCGACCTTTGGACCATTTTAGTATGTGATAAACATGATATGACCACAAAAGGCATACGTCAAAGTTTTCACGAAATTTTGATCACGGAAATCCATACTAGTTTTTTCAACTTTGGCCTTAAACTCGACCTTCGGACCATTTTTCAGTGTGATAAACATGATATGACCATAAAAGGCATGCGTCAAAGTTTTCACGAAATTTTCATCGCGGAAATCCATCCTATTTTTTTCAACGTTGGACTTAAACTCGACCTTTGGACCATTTTAGAGTGTGATAAACATGACATGACCATAAAAGGCATGCGTCAAACTTTTCACGAAATTTTGATCGCGAAAATCTATGCTAGTTTTTTCAACGTTGGCCTTAAACTCGACCTTTGGACCATTTTAGAGTTTGATAAACATGATATGAACATAAAAGGCATGCGTTAAAGTTTTCACGAAATTTTGATCGCGGAAATCCATGCTAATTTTTTATACGTTTGCCTTAAACTCGACCATTGGACCATTTTAGAGTGTGATAAACATGATTTGACCATAAAAGGCATGCGTCAATGTTATAATGAAATTTTAATCGCAGAAATCCATGCTTGTTTTTTCAACGATGGCCTTAAACTCGGCCTTTGAACCATTTTAGCGTGTGATAAACATGATATGACCATAAAAGGCATGCGTCAAAGTTTTCACGAAATTTTGATCCTGGAAATCCTTGCTAGTTTTTTCAACGTTGGCCTTAAACTCGACCTTTGGACCATTTTAGAGTGTGATAAACATGATATGACGATAAAAGGCATGCGTCCAAGTTTTCACGAAATTTTGATCGCGGAAATCCATTCGAGTTATTTCAACGTTGGCTTTAAACTCGACCTTTGGACCATTTTAGAGTGTGTTAAACGTGATATGAATATAAAAGGCATGTATCAAAGTTTTCATGAAATTTTGATAGCGGAAACCCATGATAGTTTTTTCAACGTTTGCCTTAAAAATGACCTTTGGAGCATTTTAGAGGATGATAAACATGATATGACCATAAAATACATCCGTCAAAGTTTTGACCAAATTTCGATAGCGGAATTCCATGCGTGTTTTTTCAACGGTGGCCATAAAATCGACCTTTGGACAATTTTAGAGTATGATAAACATGATATGACCATAAAGGCATGGTCAAAGTTTTCACAAAATTAAGATCGCTAAAATCCATCCTAGTTTTTTCAAGGTTGGCCTTAAAATCGAATTTTTGGACTATTTTACATTGTACTAAACATGATAAGAACATAAAAGGCATGCATCAAAGTTTTCACGAAATTTTTATCGTGGAAACCCATGCTAGTTTTTTCAATGTGGTCCTTAAAATCAACCTTTGGACCACTCTAGAGTGTGCTTAAACATGATATGAAAATAAAAGGCATGCGTCAAAGTATTCACGAAGTTTTGATCGCGGATATCCATGCGAGTTTATTCAACATTGACCTTAAGATCGACCTTTGGACCATTTTAGAGTGTGATAAACATGATATAAACATAAAAGGTATTCGTCAAAGTTTTCATGAAATTTTTATCGCGGAAATCCATCCTTTTTTTTAAACATTGGCCTAAAAATCGACCTTTGGACCATTTTAGACGTGCTACACATGATATGAACATAAAAGGGGTGCGTCAAAGTTTTAAAGAAATGTTTATCGTCGAAATTTGTGCTAGTTTTTTCAACGTTGGCCTTAAAATCGACATTTGGACCATTTTAGAGTTTGATAAACATGTTTTGAACATAAAAGGAGTGCATCAAAGTTTTCACGAAATTTTGATTGCGGATATCCATGCTCGTTTTTTCAATGTTGGCCTTAAAATCGACATTTGGATCATTTTAGAGTGTGCTAAACATTTTATGAACATAAAAGGCATGAATCAAAGTCTTCACGAAATTTTGATTGCGGAAATCCACGCTAATTTTTTTAACGTTGAACCTGTGGACCATTTTACTCTGTGCTAAACAAGATATGAACATAAAAAGCATGCATCAAAGTTTACATGAAATTTTGATCGTGAAAATACATGCTAGTTTTATCAACGTTGGCCATAAAATCAACCTTTGGATCATTTTAGAGTATACTAAACATGATATGACCATAAAAGGCATGCGTAAAAGTGTTCACGAAATTTTGATCGCGGATATCAATGCGAGTTTTATGAACATGAGCCTTAAGATCGACCTTTGGACCTTTTTAGAGTTTGATAAAAATGATGTGAACATAAAAGGCATGCGTCAATGTTTTCATGAAATTTTTATCGCGGAAATCCATCCTTGTTTTTTAACGTTGGCCTTAAAATCGACCTTTGGACCATTTTAGAGAGTGCGAAACATGATATGAACAAAAAAGGCATGTGTCAAAGTTTTCAAGAAATTTTTATCGCCGAAATCCGTGCTAGGTTTTTCAACATTTGCCTTAAAATCGATTTTTTGACTATTTTAGAGTGTGATAAACATGATTTGAACATGAAAGGAATGTATCAAAGTTTTCACAAAATTTTGATCATGGAAATCCATGCTAGTTTTTTCAGTGATGGCCTTAAAATCGACCTTTGGACCATTTTAGAGTGTGCCAAACATGATATGAACATAAGAGGCATGCGTTAAAGTATTCACGAAATTTCGATAGCGGAAATCCTTGCGAGTTTTTTCAACGTTGGCCTTAAACCTTTGGATCATTTTAAAGTGAGATAAACATGATGTGACGATAAAAGGAATACGTCAAAGTTTTCACGAAATTTTGATCGCGGAAATCCATCCTCGTTTGTTATACGTAGGGCTTAAAATCGACCTTTGGACCATTTTACAGTGTGCCTAACATGATATGAACATAAAAGGTAAGCATCAAAGTTTTCACGAAACTTTTATCGCGGGAATCTATGCTTGTTTTTTCTACGTTGTCATTAAAATCAATCTTTGTACCATTTTAGAGTGCGGTAGACATGATATGGACATAAAAGGCATGAGTCAAAATTTTCAAGAAATTTTGATTGCGGAAATCTGTGCGAGTTTTTTCAACGTTGGCCTAAAATTTGACCTTTGGACAATTTTATAGTGTGCTAAACATGATATGAACATAAAAGGCATGTATCAAAGTTTTCACAAAGTTTCGATAGTGGAAGCACATGCTTGTGTTTTCAACGTTGGCCTTAAACTCGTCCTTTGGACCATTTTAGAGTGGATAAACATGATATGAACATAAAAGGCATGCGTCAAAGTTTTGACGAAATTTTTATCCCTGAAATCCGTGCTAGTTTTTTCAACGTTGGCCTAAAAATCGACCTTTGGACCATTTTCTAGTGTGCTAAACATGATATGAACATAAAATGCATGCGTCAAAGTTTTAACAAAATTTCAATAACGGATATCCGTGCGAGTTTTTTCAATGTTGGCCTTAAAATCGACCTTTAGACTATTTTAGAGTGATATAAACATGATATGACCATAAAATGCAAAGTTTTCATGAAATTTTGATCGTGGAAATCCATGCTTGTTTCTTAAACGTTGGCCTTAGACTGGACATTTGGACCATTTTAGAGTGTGATAAACATGATATGACCATAAAAGGTATGTGTCAAAGTTTTCACGAAATTTTGATCGCGGATATCCGTGTGAGTTTTTTCAACGTAGGCTTTAAAATCGAACTTTGGACCATTTTTGAGTGAGCTAAACATGATATGAACATAAAAAGCAAGCGTCAATGTTTTCTAGATATATTCATCTCCGTAATCCATGCTAGATTTTTAAACGTTGGCCTTTAACTCGACCTTTGAACTATTTTAGAGTGTAATAAACATGATATGAACATAAAAGGCATGCATCAAAGTTTTCACGAAATTTTGGTTGCGAAATTTCATCCAAGTTTATTCAACGTTGGAATTAAAATCGACCTTTGGACCATTTTATTGTGTGCTAAACATGATAGGAACATAAAATGCATGCGTCAAAGTTTTAACAAAATTTTGATCGTGGAAATCCATGCTAGCGTTTTTCACGTTGGTTTTAATCTTGACCTTTGGACCATTTTAGAGTTTTATAAACATGATATAACCTTAAAAAGCATACGTCAAAGTTTTCACGAAATTTTGATCGCGGAAATCCACGGTAGTTTTCTCAACGTTTGAATTAAAATCGACTTTTAAACCATTTTAGAGTGTGCTAAACATGATATGACCATAAAAGGGATGCGTCAAAGTTTTTACGAAATTTTGATCGCGGAAATCCATGTTACTTTTTTCAACGTTGGCCTTAAACTCGCCCTTTGGACCATTTTAGAGTGTGATAAATATGATATGACCATAAAAAGCATGCATCAAAGTTTTCACAAAATTTTAATCGTGGAAATCCATTCTAGTTTTTTCAACGTTGTATTGAAACTCGACCTTTGGACAATTTTTGAGTGTGATAAACATGATATGACCATAAAAGGCATGCGTCAATGTTTTCACGAAATTTTTATCATTGATATCCATGCGAGTTTTTTCAACATTAGCCTTAAAATCAACATTTGGACCATTTTAGAGTGTGCTAAACATGATATGAACAAAAAAGGCATGCGCCAAAGTTTTTACGAAATTTTGATCGTGGATATCCATGTGTGTTTTTTAAACGTTGGCCTTAAAATCGACCTTTGGACCATTTTAGAGTGTTATTAACATGATATGAACATAAAAAGCATGCGTCAAAGTTTTGACGAAATTTTGATCGCGGAAATCCATGCAAGTTTTTTCAACGTTTGTCTTCAACTCGACCTTTGGACCAATTTAGAGTGTGATAAATTTGATATGACCATAAAAGGAATGCATTAAAGTTTTCAAGAAATTTTGATCGCGGATATCCATGCGAGTTTTATCAATGTTGGCCTTAAAAACAACCTTTGGACCATTTTTGAGTTTGCTAAGCATGATATGAGCATAAAAGGCTTGCGTCAAATTTTTCACGAAATTTTGATTGCGTAAATCCATGCTAGTTTTTTTAACGTTGGCTTTAAACTCTACCTTTGGACCATTTTAGAGTGTGTGATAAACATGTTATGACCATAAAAAGCATGCGTCAAAGTTTTCACTAAATTTTGATCGCGGAATGCCATGCTATTTTTTTCAACGTTGGCCTTAAACTCGACCTTTGGACCGTTTTAGAGTGTGATAAACATTATATGACCATAAAAGGCATGCGTTAAAGTTTTCACAAAATTTTGATCGAGGAAATCCATGCTAGTTTTTTCAACGTTGGCCTTAAACTCGACCTGTTGACCATTTTAGAGTGTAATACACATAATATGTCCATAATAGGCATGCGTCCAAGTTTTCACGAAATTTTGATCGCGAATATCCATGCTAGTTTTTCAAAAGTCCTCCTCAATCCCGACCTTAGGAACATTTTAGAATGTTATAAACATGATATTACCATAAATGACATGCGTCAAAGTTTTCACGAAATTTTGATCGTTGAAATCCACGCTAGTTTTTTCAACGTTGGAATTAAAATCGTCCTTTGGACCATTTTTGAGTGTGCTAAATATAATATGAACATAAAAGGCGTGCATTCAAGTTTTCACGAAATTTTTATCGCGGATATCCATGCGAGTTTTTTCTACGTTTGGCTTAAAATCGAACTTTGGACCATTTTAGAGTGTGATAAACATGATATGAACATAAAAGGCATGCGTCAAAGTTTTCATGAAATTTTGATCGCGGAAATCCATCAGAGTTCTTTCAACATTGGCCTTAAACTCGACCTTTGGACCATTTTAGAGTTTGATAAACATTATATGAACATAAAAGGCATGCGTCAAAGTTTTAACGAAATTTTGATCGCGGAAATCTATGCTTTTTTTTCAATATTGGCCTTAAACTCGACCTTTGGACCATTTTAGAGTGTGATAAACACGATATGACCTTAAAAGGCATGCGTCAAAGCTTTCACGAAATTTTGATAACAGAAATCCATGGTAATTTTTTCAACGTTTGCCTTAAACTCGACCTTTAGACCATTATAGAGTGTGATAAACATGATATGACCGAAGAAGGCATGCGTCAAAGTTTTCATGAAATTTTTATCACGGAAATCCATGCTAGTGTTTTTTATGTGATGTGGTACCTATGCAAGCTTGTCATTTACTTTTGGGTCGTTCATGGTATTCTGATCGTAGTGCCAAGCATGATGGTAAATTGAATAAAATCAGCCTCGTTAAAGAAGGAAAACGTTACACCTTGTTACCTTTAACAAAGGAACAAGTTTACCAAGATCAACTCCATATTCAAAATTCAATATCGAAGGAAGGGGTTTTTATTAAGGCAAAAGAAAACAAGAGCAATACGATCAGTAAGGGTGAGAAAAGAGAAGATGTCGAAGAAAGGGCTAGTGGCGTGAGCGAAGTAGATTTGAAAAAAGAAGATGGTAAGGGTGTCGTAAAAGCCAAAACGTTTTGCACCAACATAAGAGATTCCAAGCTTGATGAAATTACTAATTTGAAGATGTTTTCATTAAATTGAAATGGTTTTAGCTTTGTTGTAACTAAATTTGACAATTCTCCTCCTAGTGTGGTTTTCTCTATGTTGCAGAAATTTGATGATCATCTTGAAAAAGAGATTCCATATGAGCTACGCCCAATTCGAGTGTTCAAAGATTTGATTCATTTTGTGCATGGACCATCTATACCGAATCCTCCAGTTTATATGAGTAATTTGGGAAAGACGATAGCACATCAAACAATGTCGAAGATTTCCTTGACTCTGAGCATGATTCGAGGGCGAATAATTTTTAAAGAGATAGGGAATGACGCGATTATAGGAACACCAATAATTGAGTATGAAAATGACAAAGACAAGAAACTTGAGTGGCAAGATCCATTTCTTATTCCAATTTCAATGTCTAATTCAAGGAGTGCTCAAGCAGCTTTGATTGAGCGAATCAAAGAGATTTCAATGATTCAAAGTTCAAGTCAACTTTCAAAAAATTGTAACAAAGTGATCTCGAGCAATGAAGAAGAATTCTTAACTTTGATTCAAGTATGGAATGGCGGTTCAAGACTTGGTCTAATTAGAATCAACTTAAGTGAGCTTTGGACACGCATGTGTAAGTCACATGTTAAGCCATTGGGATCTTGGTTAATTCTTATTGGATTAATTACATGATGAAAGAAAATGAAGTGGCTGCTACATTATGTTTATTTTATTTAGTTAGATTTTGTTTTCTTATTTAATAGTTAGTATACTTAGAATCCTGGTTTATTTTATATTTCAAATTAGAGTAGGATTCTTTTCTGATGCTTTAAGGAATTCTCTCCTAAAGCTATTAGGACTTTAGTATTTTATTTTTAGGCAAACTCTACATATAATTTCGTGCCTTAGGAATAGTAGTATTATATATCTTTGAGTGCGAGTGATTGTGATCTTGTTCTTGAAGTCTTATTTTGATTGTGATCAATTGTTATGGCTAGACAATTGAGAATCAACTCCACAACAAGTTCTTTCATCCAATTCGAAAGGTTGAGTTAACTATATGTTAACTTGATTGTTCGTTTTATTTGCTAGGATTGGTTGTGCTATTGCTACCCTTTTATTTAATACTCTGATTTTGAATCTATTTTTTCTATATTCTTTGTTTTTCATAAACCTCAATTCCAATCGGGAAATTTATTGAGTTCGGCGTAGTCGGATTCACATCAACGTTGGAATTAAAATCGACCTTTGTACCATTTTAGAGTGTGCTAAACATGATATGAACATAAAAGGCATGCGTCAAAGTTTTCAAGAAATTTTGATCGCGGAAATCCATGCTAATTTTTTCTACGTTTACCTTAATCTCGACCTTTGGACCATTTTAGAGTGTGATAAACATGATTTGAGCATAAAAGGCATGTGTCAAAATTTTCACGAAATTTTTATAGCGGAAATCCTTGCTAGTTTTTTCAACGTTAGCCTTAAACTCGACCTTTGGACGATTTTTGAGTGTGATAAACATGATATGACGATAAAAGGCATGCGTTAAAGTTTTCACGAAATTTTGATCGCGGAAATACATGCGAGTTTTCTCAACGTTTGATTTAAACTCGACCTTTCGACCATTTTAGGGTGTGCTAAACTTTATTTGAACATAGAAGGCATGCGTCCAAGTTTTCACGAAATTTTGATAGCAGAAATCCATTATAGTGTTTTCAATGTTTGCCAAAAACTTGACCATTGGACCATTGTAGAGTGTGATAAACATGATATGACCATAAACGGTATGGGTCAAAGTATTCACGAAATTTTGATAGCGGAATTCCATGCGTGTTTTTTCAACGGTGGCCTTAAAATGGACCTCTGAATAATTTTAGAGTGTGATAAACATGATATGACCATAAACGCATGCGTCAAAGTTTTCACAAAATTAAGATCGCAGAAATCCATCCGAGATTTTTCAACGTTGCCCTTAAAATCGAATTTTTGGACCATTTTACATTGTACAAACATGATATGAACTTAAAAGACATGCATCAAAGTTATCACGAAATTTTTATCGCGGAAATCCATGCAAGTTTTCTCAATGTTAGCCTTAAAATCGGTATTTGGACCATTTAAGGGTGTGCATGATATGAAAAGAAAAGGCATGCGTCAAAGTTTTCACGAAGTTTTAATCACGGATAGTGATGGGGTGGTGGTGTGTTGGATGGCTGTTTGTAAGGGAAAAATGGGAAGAAAAGGTAATTTTATGGCTGGTTTAGGTGATGCACGAAAATTAGGATTAAGGTGGGGTGTAAAGGATTGTTTTAAGAGAAAATGATCATGTTTATGTTTGTTTTAATGTGGATAAAGGGCTGGAAATCAGAATAG
>CATIWQ010439007.1:0-13945 GCA_949673415.1 Euphorbia schlechtendalii
TTTATTACTTAACATATAGCCTATAACTTACTTATGACTTTCAATATAACTTTGTGTCTTTGTAACTTTTTCTATAATTATCGTATAATCTATACCATGATATATTGAATATTTTATTTACAAGTATTACTTGTAATTAAAGTATTTTTTTTCAAGCTAAACTTATGGTAATAAAACTAACTAATTGTTTGCAATAAGCTATTCATACTGCATAATATATTTTATGTCCATAAACATGTTATTTCCGTATATTTAAAATTTTCTAGTTACAATGGAGACTTGTAATTACAATGTTTTTTGTTTAAAGTTAGACAAACTGTTACAAAATTTATCAATTTTTTGCAACAGTCGTTTTATGTTGTCACACTATTTGTATTTGTGATATTCAAAACATTTTTCTAACATATTAAATATATCTGGTTACAACTATATCTTGATACTGAAGTTTTTTTTTTTTTGTTTTCAAGTTAACCTTGTCACAAAACTAATAAATCATTTGTAACAAGTTACTAATGTTGCAGCGCATATAGTTTTAGTGATAGTAAATTTTTTATTGCTGCATATCAAATATTTTCAGTGACTATCATTAGTTAAAATCTACATTTTATTGTTTCAAACTAAATTTATTGTCACAAAATTTAAAAAAATTATGTAACAAGCTATTTATGTTGTCACGAAAATATCTTTTGTGATAGTTAAATTTTTATTATCACATGTGAATTATTTTTGTTATAACCATCAGTTGTAATTGATATATTTTCTTGATTCGAATTACAATTTTTTCACAAATATTATAATTTTTTGTAGCATGCATTTTATCTTGTCACCAAAATAGGTTTCGTAATTGTAAAATTTTTATTGCCACATATTTTTAGTGACAATAATTAATTGTCACTGACATTATTTTTGTTTCAACTAATAATCTTGTCACAAAAATAATAAGTTTTTGTAACACTTTTTTTATGTTGTCACCATAATAATTTTTGTGACAATAAAATTTTTATTGTCATATTTTAAAAATTAATGGTTACAACTTAAGTTGTCACGGAAAATTATTAGTTACGATTATGATATATTGTCACAGAACATCTAGTATATGTGATAATATTATAGCAAAAATTTCATAAAATCAATTTTTGTGACAATTTAACTTTTGTTGTAACAAATGATTACTTTTTGTGACAATAGTTTTAGTGACAAATAAATTGTTGTCACAAATAACTCGATTTCTTGTAGTGCATATTCTACAAGCATAAAGAACATTATCGTGTTGAATTTGATAATTATTATTAGAAAATAAAATTTCAATCCATTTATTGCTAAACGTGCAACAAAAATAATATTCTTAGTGACAGCAGGAATATAGTAGCAATTATTCAAAACTAAAATTAGGCCACTAGGCAAATGAAGGCTATATGTCCCTACAGTTGTTGTAACAACCCGTGCTCCATTTCACACTCTTAGGTCCATTTCCCCCATTGCAAGCCTCCTACTATTCCGCAACCCCTACATAGAAGTACATATAAGAGTACCACAACCAATATCCAATACCCATGTAGACTCATAAGGAACTGTAGAGAAACTCTCTATCATGAACATACCTGAAGTATATGCCTCAATTGGCTTCATCTTCACTTATTCAGAAATCATAGCTTTGTAATCACATTTCTAGTGTCTGGTCCTTCCGCATACGAATCACATCCCTTTGGGCTTCTCTTTTCAATGATCACATTTTAACCTTCCTGTTGATAGGTTTTAAACCTTTTCATTTTATACAAGTCTTACATCCCAAGGTACCTATTCCTCTAACCCTCAGACCATCTTTAGAACTTCTAAGTTTCTTAATAAACTTAGATGTCTTGCTAGTTGTTGGTCCTTAGATAGCTTATAAACAATCACAGAGGGGGGATGAATGTATTTCTTGGTTACTTTTTGGATTTATAAAAATATTTTAACCGAGTTAAGTTTTTAGATGCGTGTTGAGTGATACTATGATGAGCGGGTCAAAAAACTTATAAACTACTCAGCTTTACTAGACAATTTATCTTCAATCACTTGTTGAGTACTCTACTCAATACAGATTGGTTTTTTAAGCAAAAGCAATAAGTAGAGAAAGAATGATGAATGAGTTAAATATGATAAAAGCTAATGTGAAAATTAGAACTTCAACACATGGTTTTATCCTGGTTCGGCCCTGAGCCTACCTCTAATGCCCCAAGCTGGGCTGTAGACTCCAATAAATTGGTTAGTATCACAACCATCTTATCCACCAAATTCTTGGCACTTTCTTTTGCTAAATGATTCCGAATTACAAACAAACTACCATGAATCTTCTCGAACTCTTTGAAGAAGGGAGACTCAGTAGGCAAGCTTGTGTGCTCTTCGAACTTAGGCAGTTTAGCCTTGGGTTACGAGGATAAACCAATTAATTCCTGAGATAGTAGCAAGTTACTAACTACTCCATCTAACTCAGTAACAATTTTGAGAGATGGGAAATTCTTCCTTGCCAACTCCCTAATCTGTGCTAAGATAGACTCATTAGCCATGTCCTCTTGAACTTGCTTTCTGCTGGGTTCAGGTACTTCACGGGCTATAAATTTTGCCTTAGTACTTTGACCTCTTGGGTTTCCTTGCTGAGCAAAGTTCTCAGCATTAACCCAAGGGGTAGAGGATGGTTTTGAAGAAAGGGTAGGTTTAGAAGTTTGTACATTTGAAGAAATAAAAGGAATGGTTTTAATCTTTTTGGGAGAAATGGAAGGTATGATATCTATACAAGTATGTGCTTGTGTTTGGGTTTGGGTTTGTGTTTGGGGAAGAGAAGAAGGAGAAGTTTCAATATTATTTACTGGAGAGGATTGGGGAGAGAAAGAATCATGACTTTTAGTGGGAGAAGAAGGGATATTTACCAGGGAATTTTTGTTATTAAAAGGAGAAGAAGGTATAATGACAATGGAATTTACAGAATTTGAAGGAGAGGGAGAATTTATAGAGGAAGGTATTTTAGTTTCTACAGAGGTAGGAAATAGGGTATTTACAGAAGAGTTTAGTTGAGTGCCTTGGGTCAAACACCTAACTAAGAGCTAATTGCCTTTGTGGGGAAAGTTCAGAATGCTCCCAATCAGCCTTGAGTAAATCAGGATTGATTTTCCTCTAAACTCTACCAACAAGACATCACTGAGACCTTCAATAGTGTAGAGGTGAGAGTAAAATGCCCTAATTAACCAAATGATAGCAGGTCCTTCCATCTGCAGAAAGGAACTCAAGCTTTGCTGCTTGATGACCTTATGCATGATCCCAATTCTAAGAAGACTCTCATAATCAACTTCATACACCAGTCCAAACTCTAAATTATCATCCCAATCCACCATTTTAAAAAGGGTTCTAGCCTGTAAAGTGAGCTTCTCCATTTTACCTTCGATGTTGATAACAATCTTCTTCACGGTCGTGGTGTTGAGTTTGAAAGTGGTTCTTGTGATCGCCATTTGAGAAGAGTAAAGGAATTTCTAAGAGAAAGAGAATTAGGGTTCTTAAGCTCTGAATTGATTCAAATTCATAAAAGCAAGTACCCTCTCTCTTCATCTCCTTCAGCTTTTATAGACCTCTTGAGATGGCAATGACATGTGAAGCGTTCTCAGCTCAAGATGAGAATTAACACTGAGATTAACACTTGATTAACCACTTTAGTAATTCAGTGAGTTTCATTGTAGATAGTTCCACTTCAAAAGCACATCTTTTTGAAAACGTAGAATTTGATTGTAACCTCGAAACTGTAACTCATGCTATTACTTTAAATCTTAGAAGCCATTAAACACATGTCATCTCCTTGAAAAAATAATGTTTGATCTTCAACACTTAGCCAAATTTCTAATTTCTTCATTCTTCTTCTTCATTACAGCGGGTTTGCTATACCAATGAGCTACCTCAAGATATTGAATTATTCCTTTGGCAATGGTTTGGTGAATATATCAGCACGTTGCTCCTCTGAAGGAACATACTCGAGCTTAACATCTCCCCTTAGCACATGATCTTTAATGATGTGATGTCTGATTTTGACATGCTTCATCCTACCATGTTGAACTGGGTTTTTGGATAGGTCAATTGCACTCTTTTTATCACACATAACTTCGAGAAATTTTGACTTCATACCATAGTCTTCCAGTAGCTGCTTAATCCATAGCAGTTGTGCTACGCAACTTCCTACGACCATGTACTCAGCTTTAACTGTACTCAATGCAATAGAAGTTTTCTTCTTGCTGTACCATGAGAATAAGCATTCTCCAAGAAAATGGCATCCTCCTATGATGCTTTTCCTATCGAGCTTGTCTCTTCCATAATCAGCATCTGTGAAACCTCTTGGAGTGAAATCCAAGCTGTTGGGATACCACAAACCTACTTCAATAGAAACTTGCAAGTACCTGAGAATTCTCTTCACAGTTACTAAATGAGATTCTCTATGATCAGCTTGATAACGAGAATAGTATCACACAACATACTATATGTTTGGCCTGCTAACTGTAAGATAAAGAAGAGAAGCAATGATTCCTCTATAGAACTTGTTGTCAGCGTCATCTTTACTTAAGATAGTATTAGTGGCCATGTGAGTGGATATTGGCTTCGAATGCTCCATGTCAAACTTCTTCTGGACTTCTTAGCATACTTTGCTTAATTGATAAAGATTCCATCTTCAGTCTACTTGATTTGAAGACCAAGGAAAAAGTTGAGCTCTCTCATCATAGACTTTAAACTCACTTTTCATCTGATTCCTGAATTCCTTGCACAGCTTCTCATCTGTTACTCCAAATATGATATCAACATATATTTGGACAAGCAACACATCTTCTTTTCTTTGATGGATAAATAGAGTCGTATCTGCTTCCCTCTTTCGTAGCCTTTGCTGATTAGAAAATTAGTCAACCTCTCATACCAAGCTCTTGGAGCCTGCTTCAATATGTAGAGAGCTTTCTTCAATTTAAAGACATGCTCAAGATCTTCAGATCTTCAAAGGCTATGAAAGAGGGAATCTAGTCAACCTCTCATACCAAGCTCTTGGAGCCTACTTCAATCCGTAAAGAGCTTTCATCAATTTAAAGACATGCTCAGGATCTTCAGATCTTTAAAGCTAGGAGGCTGGTGAACATACACTTCTTCTTGAATGAATCCATTTAGGAATGCCCTTTTAACATCCATTGGAAAAAATTTGAAGTTCGCATGAGATGCGAAAGCACACAGGATTCAAATTGCTTTAAGTCGGGCTACAAGAGCATAAGTCTCATCATAATCAATACCTTCTTGTTGATTGTACCCTTGCGTAACAAGCCTAGCTTTGTTCCTAACAACAGAGCCATCTTCATCTAGCTTATTCTTGAAAACCTAACTGGTTCCGATAATTTATTCCCCTTTAGGCTTAGGAACTAAATCCTAAACATCATTGCGCTTGAACTGATCCAACTCTTCTTGTATTGTGATCATCCAATAATCATCTCCTTCAACATCTTCAAACTTCTTGGATTCGACCAATGAGATAGAAGTTCAATGACTCATCATCCTGCTAGGTGACCTCGCGTCATCACCAGATTACGAACATCATCAACAATGCTATCTAGTGCATGGTTACGATGAACTCTAATCTTCCTTGGTAGACTTGGATGACTGCTGGATGATCGATAATAGGTCACCGAGGTAGAGGTTGATCTTTGCCATTGTTTAAGTTGATAGAGAGATCATCATCATCTCTGACTTCTTCAACTTCAGGTTCTTGTGCTGGGTTAGGCAGCACAAAGAGTGGTATATTGAGTGGATTTTCTTTTTGGGTTACTTCTTCGTCTTCATCAGATGGATGTCTATCTGCATTGTTAGTTTTATCGAAATCTACGTGCATAGATTCCTCTAATAGGCTAGTTATTTTGACTTATATTGTATATGCCCTACTGTTAGTTGAGTATCCCAGAAAGATGCCTTCATCAGACTTAGGATCAAGCTTACTTAGTTGCTCCTTGGTGTTAAGAATAAAGCACCTATAACCAAATGATTTGAGATGACCAATCTTAGGCTTGCACCATTGCCAAAATTCATAGGGTGCTTTCTCCAGAACTGGGTGAATTAAAACCCGATTCAAGATATAACAAGATGTGCTAACAACTTCTCCCTAAAAGTACTTTGGTAGATTATTATCACTCAGCATGGATCGAGCCATTTCAATTATGGTTCTATTCTTCCTTTCTACAACCCCATTTTGTTGAGGCGTATAGGGAGAAGAGAAATTATGGTCAATGCCATGCGCTAAAAAGAATTCTTTGAAATGGAAGTTCTCGAATTCATGTCCATGATCACTTCAGATTCTACTGATTTTAGTTCCTATTTCATTCATTACCCGTTTACTAAGCTTGATAAAAGATTCATATGTTTGATCTTTGCTACTCAGCAAGACTACCCAAGTGAATCTCATGAAGTCATCTAAAACCACCAACGAGAATCTCTTACCACCCATGCTCATAGGATGAACTAGGTCAAAAAGATCAAGGTGGAGGAGCTGCAATGGTCACTTAGCTACTACGTGATTACCTAAATGATTACTTAACCTTCTTACCTAGTTGGCAAGCTTAGCACAATTTATCCTTTTCTAAGCTGATGCTGGGTAAACCCACAACTAATTACTTTTTGGCTAGTTTGGACATAATGTTCATATTTATATGGCCCAACCTTCTATGCCAAAGCCACAAATTATCCTCACTAGAAATAAGACACACATTAGTGGAGCCACGGGATAAATCAATCATGTACACATTGTTGATTTTAGGAGCAAAGAGAATAGTAGAATCAGTCTTACAGTCAATACCTGAGCAACTTGTTTAGTCGAATATAACCTTCCTACATTTATCGCAAAATTGGGCTATAATAAGCAAGTTGAACTTGATTCCTTTGACTAGAGATACATCTTAGATTGAAGGTAAGACACCAATAGTGCCACAGCCCACAATCTTGCCTTTTTGGTTATCTCTGAAACTAACACTTCAATTTCTTTTGCGCTCTAATGAGATGAACTGACTTTCATCCCTCGTCATATTCCTTGAGCATCCGCTATCCACATACCATATTCTAGAGTCATCAGCAGACCTAAGGCTCACTTATAAAATAGTCACATTTTCTTAGGTACTCATGCTTTTGAGTGGGGAATTCCTTTGTTAGTAATGCTTAGGTTATTCCAATCATACTTATCGTAATAACCATTTTTATGCCTACAGAGAACTGTAGCATGTCTAGCTTTCCCACAAAAATAGCATGCACTTTTTTTTGGGCTGGCTCTCTTTCTACTTTTTAGTGGAATTCTTCCTCTTAGAATTGTGAGTTTGGTTATTCAGAGTTTTATTGTTGGTTGGAGGAGGAATCCATTCCTTCTTTAAAGTTGTGATTCAATAGTCAATTTATCTAATTGCTTAGTGAGCTTGCTGACATGACAATCCTAATACTCAGCTTTTTCTTGAAGAAAGCGGATATCAAGAGATAAGGAAGCAATAGTGTCTTCCTGATCTTCACTTCTCCTCACTAGTTCCTTAATGTTTTCATCTACTTGTTAGTGAGTTTCATAATATCAAAGAGAGCCTGGGTGAGCTCTTCAATTGATAAAGGAATTTCAGAATGTGCCTAAGTTTGAGCAGCCTCTTCTTTGTTACGCTCAGCTTTAGACTCAGTAGCGGTTTGATCACTACTTTAGGTAGTTGTTGAGCTTTCACCCCTTTTATTCTTGATGGCCATAAGATAGAGGTTGGAGGAATCAATTGCTTCTTCATCAAATGAGAATTCTTCTAAATCGCTCTAGGTGATAACAAGTGCCTCATTCTTCTTAGCGAACCTCTTGTTGAATCTTTCCTTCTTGGTCTTTGGACAGCTTGATTGAATATGGCCTTTTTCTCCATAGCCAAAGCATTTGATATCTCATTTGTGCTCCTTCTTGAGTCTTCCTGAGCTCCACACTAGTGCTTAGCTGACTTGATTTTAGCGAGAAACTTCTTCTTGTTGAACTTATCATCCTTCTTCATGAAGCATTTGAAACACCTAGTCAAAAGGGCCATTTTCTCATCAGAATCGCACCTTGTGCATTCATCAGAGGAATCAAATTTCAGGACAATGGCTTTACCCTCTCTTTCCTTTCCTCGACTCCTTTTGGAATCATCAAAATATTTCCTCAAAGATATCTCATGGGTCAGCAAGGTGCTTATCGGCTCATCATAGCTGTAGGTCTTCAGATCATGAGCCTCCTCAATTGCGCTCTTCTTGGAATCCCACTCTAAGGTAAGAGTGCGGAGAATCCTCTTCACTAGCTCTTCCTTCGGTGAACTCCTTTCCTAATCTCTTCAATTCATTGACGATGTTAATGAACCTGGTATTCATGCTCTGATACCCTCGCTGGCACCCATTGAGAACATCTCATACTCCCTCAGCATGAGATTCGTATTTGAATCTTTATCCTTGTCTATCCCCTCTTAGGTAATCTCTAACTTCCTCCAGATTTTCTATGCTATCTCGCATGCCAAGACCTTGTTGAGTTCACTAAGATCTAGCATATAGTGTAAGTAATTAATCGCTGCAATATTCTCTTTGAGAAGCCTGAGTTCAGTGTCATCGTATTCCTTTGGATCTATTGGTACACGACTTTACCCCGTTTCTCATAATAGTGAGAATCCTGGGGCCAAGCTCGATTGTGAGCTATGCTTGCATGCTTTAAGATTGAATAAAAAATTTCATGTGATTTTTCTAAAATGTGTAGTGATTATCATCAATCAACGGTAGTCTAATAACAGACATTTCCTCCTTCATGAGCACTGTCTATCTAGAACCAGAGCTGTAGTCATTGTAAGTCATTTATGGATCTTTACTCAAAGTTGATTAGTCAATTAGTTGAACACTCGCTCTGATACCACTTATTGGTCCTTAGTCAGCTTTTAAACAATCGCAGAGGGGGGGGTGAAAGTATTTCTTGGTTACTTTTTGGATTCATAAAATATTTGAACTAAGTTACTGAGTGATGCTATGCTGAGCTGGCCTAAAAACATATAAACTACTCAGCTTATCTTCAATTGCTTGTTGAGTACTTTACTCAGCATTGATTGGTTTTTCAAGAAAAAGCGATAAGTACAGAAAGAATGATGAATGAGTTGAACATGATTAAAGCTAATTCGAAAGTTAAAACTTCAACACTTGGTTTTATCTTGGCTTGGCCCTGAGCCTACCTCCAGTTCTTAGATTCATTCTTCGAGCTTAAATCCACTAGTGTTCATTCTTTACTTAGGTAGAGCAACCTTTACAGCGGGTAGACACTTTTACAAAAAGTACCTTTCTTTCTAACTAACACTCAACTCACTTTGGTTACCTTCCCAAATGAACACTCAGATTTGTATAAAAAGAATTGCAAACTTAGTTTAACTTATAAACTATTGAACCATTATAATGTTAATTCATAGAGTGATTCTCTCTATTATAAACAGATTAAGATGATGGATGTTTGTTGATTGCTTGAATTTGGAATTTCTTAAAGCTGGGAGTATTTGTGCAGAGTTTCAGCTCTTAAAGAAATTTGAGGTGATTCACCAAGTTTGAATGTCTGCTCCAGTCTTCTATTTATACTTTAAGCTTTGCAAAGTAGCCATTGCAAACTTTTCATCCTTTCAGTTCTTTAATTTTTCTTCTCTTCATATCTTTCAAATCTTCCTGTTGAAGACAAATTCTTGGACATTTAGAGATAGAAATTTCAAACGTTGAGGTGCGATAAAATTTTATTTGACAAAATCTCTTTATCTTCAAGTAAATCAATTTGTTAGAGAGGCATGAGATATGCAACATGGAATCTTTTGATTGGTTAACATTGTTAACGCTTGCAGAGTCTCGTAGAGACACTAAGAAACAGTGCATGATAGAGAATTCCTTTGGCCTTGGACTTTAGTGAGGAATCTCCAACATTCCGTACTGACACCTTTTATCTTGTGAGGACCACTAGAAATCTTATTTAATGTTAGTGCATTTTAACCTGAAAACCGTCTGAAGAATATTCTGTTTCTCATAGAACATGTTAGCAGTACAAGTGTCATTCATTTCTCTAAGTGTCAAGTAACTTTACTTTTAATTAATAAAAGCTAACTCAGCATAGATGAGTTGATATTCTTTTAACTATTTAGTATTCAGCATAAGCTCAGCTTTTCCTACTCTAAGTCGTAACTTAATTAATTACTTAGCAAACTGAGTTGTTTTTCCTTAAACAAACTCAAGTCAGCTTCATTAATTAAGAGTATACTTAGTACTCAATTAATTTCACTATCCTAGATGGTTTACTATTTCCAAAACGTTTAAGTACAGTGAAGTACTATTAACTTGGGTTCCACACAAGTCTTTCTTAACATAAGATATTCTTTCATTAAGGGTGGATTTTTATCAAATAGACTCTCTATCATAGTCTGCATGTCATTCTTAGAATTTCTTTCAATTCCTTCTGAGCCATTCTCTTTGAATACTCAAAGTAGTTAATGCAACACTTAGTGGCTAGGATCCCATAATTTCTCCTAGAGGTATAGTAGAATTTCAATTTTTCATTCCATTCAATCTTCATGCCCTCATGAATTCCTTTGAGATGTATTAGCATGGATTTTAAATCCATACCATCATGATGCTTCTTAAGCTTTAAGGTCATGGTTTCGAGCATCAAAAGTGACACCACAAAATCATCCTTCTTATTCTTAAGATATGCCTCTTTCTGTTGGATAAAAGCCTCAACATCAGGATAGACTGGTTTAGGATTATCCAAAACATAATCCGTGTTTCTCTTCTCAAGCTCCTTTCTAATAGCCTTGAACTAGTCGTCAAAATTGATCCCCGTCAACATATTGTTAATCATCTAACAAAGATTTATGTTTGGATTCATTGTTTAACCTAGATATAAGATAAAAATTGTTCACACATTAGTATATGTACATGCCTTTAATTTAAGGTCTTTAATTAAATACATATTTCCTACTATTTTCATGGACATTCAAATAGCCCCTTCTATTGAATTCGGGAAATTTGGTCCAATAAATTTTCCTTAGTATGTAGCATTCGAAGCCATTCATCATGACCCCCACTATAATAGGTCAATCCATAACAATACAACAACACCATCTAGTCTCATGACCAAACACGTGTTAGGGGAAAGCATGTTGTACTATTAGACACGATGAATGCCCTACGAGCAATTAGGGTGATATGTCTTAATTAGTTATAATGTACAAACAGTTTTTAATTATTATTAATAATAATTTAGGCATCTTTGTTGCTTATTAGTGTTTCTAATTTGTTTATGTATCTTGTCGGTATCATATGTGCATTATATATATGCACATTGATAAGACAAAGTCCATGACTGGACATCAATGGAACAGACAGACTAGCATGTGTAGGCTTACTCCTTGGATTAGATCCAAGCAACCAATCTCATGAGTTGAAGGTGGTACCTTGAGTTAACACATGAATGTATTCGGGTAATACATTGGAGATCATTATAAGATAGACACTCGGAAATAACTATATCCATATGTTGGTGTCATGTATTATTGCAGTAGTTGTACAACTATCCTCAGACATGAAATACTTGTTATCTTGTATAGGTGTTGCGGGGTCATACTTATTCATACCTTGGCGATTAGGATGATACAGGTGATTACGGGTATAATGATAATCACATGCTGGTAAGCTAAGTAATAGATATGGGATCCACCGCTCTTGATATTGTTATATAATGGCAAATGTACCTTAGGGCCCCTTGTTTAAGTGACACACTCATAAACCTCTGATCAGAGTATAAGATTAATAGAACAAGTTTCTATCCAATCTTGATACATAATGGCAAGTGGTGTTCTTCGTGAACAAGTATGATTGCAACATAGCTACGGCTATTACATGAGCTGACACTTAATTCGAGCTCAATAAACTTGATGGTACTTTACTTGATGGAAGGAGTGTATTGTATTAGTTACTATTGCAGAACCGGATCAAGTCATAGGCATGTGACATTCCATGTATCGGGGGATCATATGCCTTTGCTAGAAATCCCATTTGATCTTTTAGAGCTATCAGGTTCCATTTCGGTCTGGAACATTGAGCCTTAAGGTTCCTTGATGGGAAACCAAGTTTAGGTTAACCGCTATCGGCACTATACTTTGAGATCCTAAGAGGTCACACACTTTGGGTCTATAGATTAGGTCTATGCCGAGAATATTCATTTTTCAAATTCGTTAGATGAATAATTTATTGTGGAACCAAGTTAATAAGTAAAGGAAATAAAGAGAAAATAAGGAAAAATGCACTGAGCAGAGCAAGGGAATTTTTCCCGTTATGAGTGGGTCCTAAAAAAACATGGGATTATCGAAGTGGGGCCAGCGTGGCTGCCCCATGAGCTAAAAAGCTTGTGGGCTGCTAGTTCATAGAGTAAGCCTGCGCATGCTAGTTTATTGCCGATGGCAGCACTTGTGCGGGCTTATCGCTCACGCCCATAAGAGTGGGCTTGCAGCTCAAGGCAAGCCCGCTAGGGCTTGCCTTGTGATGGTGAACCGTGGGTTAGCTTGCGGGTCCAAGTGACCTACGTGGTTAACCCAGTTGTATGATAGGAATATTCCCATCCCACATTGAGTTTTAGGGGGAGTCTAATATTCCTCATTTTCCCCATATATAGGCCTCCCTTTCTCTTTATTTTACACACTTTAGCTCAGCTTTTCTCTTTGAGTTCGACATCTCTTACTTCGTGCATTGTGAGAGATCCTTCACGAGTCTCTCCAAATAACGAAGAATTCTTTAGAAGGCTCTTTCTATTTGAAATGAACCTTCTCAATTGATCTTTTCGGGTTGGTCTTTGAGCGGTCTTGGGAACGTCGCAACCAAAAGGAAAGAGAAGCACACATCAACTTGTAATGTTCTAAACTTACTTTTTTGAGTTTTATGAATCTATCAGCATCTATGAATTTTTTTAACTTAGATTTTATCAATCAAGGTATGCTTAAGAGATCCTTTAGGTTAATTTTAAGTTTTGAAATTTCACCATGCAACGTTGCATGTTCAATTACTATCTTGATTAACTAGCAGTGGCATCGGAGCCTGCCTTATGCTATGCATTATTAATTATAACATGTTAAAATTATATTTTCTATGAATTGATTAAAGTATGCTATGCATGACTTAGGTTTCAATTCCTATTATAGAAAATGATGTGATAACTATATTAAGGTTTTGCTTAAACTTAGTCTAGGTGATTATCATGTAAATTAGCAATGTTTTACCACATGTGTAAATGCTTTAATTGAGGGTCATCCCATACTTCACTCAATTAAAGAACGAAATCTTTAAATTATAATTGTTTACGGTACAAAGAATCAAAGTGCGTGTGGTTATTTTGGTAAGGATTGGACTTGGCGGCTCATTCACATTAAGGGGGCCTCTCCTACCTAGAAATCTCCATCAGTATTAGATTCAACAGTACCCAAGGGACTTTTATGTTAATTAATTTCTAATATGGGAGTTGGATTCCACATATGGTTTTACAAATGTGGTTTAAGTTGTTAAATTAAAACTTATAGACATAAGTGCAATAACTTAAACATGGACCTTGTTTGTTTTGCATGCTATGTGGAGTCTTGGCATAATGGAATGATTATGATATACTAGTCCTGAGCACGTTCCCTTGGAGTTAATAATTTCAAATAGCTTGAAATTATTATTTTCATAATCATATCCATCGTATAAGACCTAGACTAGGGCGAGACCAGCGGTACCAATAAAATCCATACAATAATATTAAGGAGGTAGATTATCTTCATGTCATATGTCGTGATAAGAACCTTATTAACAAATGTATGCACATGTACAACATGCCTTTCATTAACATGTGTTTGGTCAAGAGACTAGATGGGGTTAATGCCTTAAACAAAAT
>CATIWQ010439099.1:0-10847 GCA_949673415.1 Euphorbia schlechtendalii
TTATTATTATTATTATTATTATTATTATTATTATTATTATTATAATAATAATAATAATAATAATAATAATAATAATAATAATAATAAAGAATTTTAATCGTGTATGGAAGATGAAAGAAAATTAGAAAGTAGTAGAAAAAATGGATACATGTAGGTAGAAAAGCATCATAAAATCTGTTGACTTTGTGAGAGCCACCTTTTAGAATTCAGCAATCCAACATTCAACATACATAATTCAACTAATTAGTTTTGATCTCGTGAAAATAATAGTATTATTTTGGCAATTTGCTATTAAGCTTATCAACTTTTTTTTATATTTTTTGACTTTCTTGTTGTACCAATAGCATATTGATGAAGACAACAAAAATAGAAGATAAAACTACAAGTGAAATTTAGTTATTTCATGAGAATGAACGTAAAAAAATTTCAAAACTAACTGGATTTTCTTGTTTAAAATATGGATGTAAATGCAATTAAATTGAAAAAATATCGACAGCAAATTGACAATCTAACAGCCACATGTATCTTCTTTTTTGTCTTTGGTCAAATTACCAGTTAACTATAATTGGTATGTACCCCAAAATTATTGGTCAAAAATAGATGTGAATGACCAACTTGTGCTGCCAATTTTAGCATATAAATTATAGAAAGAATCTCAGATTTTAAATAAATATAAGTGTCCCGGTCGAATAAGTAAAAGTCAAACAAAGAAATGTCGTATTATTATACAACCCAAATATACATCTCAAGTCCACCAGTTTCTTAAAAATGCAATTCAAATTAAGTACCAATTAGCTGTATATTTTCCACATAATCGATTTTATTGCCAAACTTTTGATTCATTATGAAAAATTATTCACATAAAACGTGTTTTTGGCACTATTACAAAATTAATCTACTAAACTCTACAGTACATAGGATTTTTTTCACTTCATAACTCGTATATATAAATATCAATATTTTCTAATGAAAAACATTGTTAAATTATATTTTATTTTAAAAATGAAAAAAACATAATTAAGTATACCTTTCACTTTGCCTTTTTTAATTTGTATTTTTAGGAATTTCTTTTACACAAATAAATGAAGAAGAAAATAGCTTCCCTCTAAATCCATGTAGCGATACATAGTTTAGATGAATAATAGGTTTAAATTAATGATTAAAAATTGAAGAAGATAAAGAACAACACCCACTTTGCTGAATGCTGTAATAGATTGGGTGTCAGGAAATTAAGTGCAAGTGGTAGTCATAAGAAGCACTTGAGCACTTTGATATAATTTTATTTTCTTTAATCAATAGATATTGAAGAATAAATGATATGGGACTCCACTTACAAAATACTGCTTATTGATCCAAATTTATTAAAAGTGTTCCACTTTCCTCAAAAACTACTAAAAAAGAAAGAAAAAAAAGACATGCACAGACTATGAATGCAGCCTTTCAGGTGGCTCAACCACAATCACAGAATTTCCAATCTAACTCTCCTCCATTCATATATTTCTGAATATTACCATACCATTATCACAAATTGCATTAGTTTTTTCAAAATTAATTAAGACATATATAACACATTTTACAATCATAAACATCAAATAATATATAAAATATCTTACAAAAATTTAATGTAAACCCAATTCATAGAACACATGTAAACTAGAATCGGATTATATAAGTTAATGCGCAACATGGCATAATACGGAATAAAAATTGGATCGCTTCAGAATTAACCATGTAAATAGTATTAGAACATACATATAACAATCTATTTTTACACCCTCGCTTTTAATGAAACCAAAATTTAAGGCTACTTTCTTGGTAAGTGTATCAGGCGAAGTGGGTGTTTGTTATAGTCAATCAATTGCTGATTTTGATCATCTTTGTTTGGTTGAAATAATTAGGAACCCTTTTTCTACGAGCCAGTTTCTCATTTTGGTGTATCGTATAATTAATATATAAATATAAATTTATCTCAAAAGCATGGAGTAGTATGGATAGGATTAAATGGAGAAACATGGATTTGTTGCAACTCCACTCCCGGGTCAATTGGAAGCAGCCTCTTTGTTATTTCAAGGATGAGATTGCGCACATCCGATTTTCTATTATTTTACTTGTGTGGGATCCTTGATAGGCAACTGGGGTTATGTTGTTGTTGTACATTAAGCAAGTAGGATGCCCTTTCTATGGTCTCAACTTTACATAATAATGTTCTTTTTTAATCTATAGTAGGTGTTGTTTTGAAAGATTGATGTTTGTTTTGTTCATGAACAGGTCTGTAAATCAATCGGATCATAGTCCTGCAAGAGCTATCAATTTTTCTGACAAGAAGGACAATGTGGTGATCTTGCCAGTTTCATTAAGTTTGATGTTTTGTTATAGTAATTCAATTGTAATTTTACAAATTTTACAACCCAACAACAATTTATTTGGATGGGAATAAAACTTCAAAACATAGAACCTCGGCTTAACGCTAATGATCACAAAGAAAATGATTTCTTTTTCAATCAAATAACAGTGTCTGTTATCATTTTTATAATCACTGTTTGACAAAATAATACAAGAAACAACAATGATGATATCTTTCAACACAAGTGAATCAATCACACTATCTACCTATCTATGCATTGGATTCCAAATCATCATCTATCTCTCGCACAGCTTGAAGGGGACCACTCCCAAGCATGAAGGCAGTGTGAGAGAGATTACTGATACTGAGCATACCATTTCCAAACAAGCTAACCTGTGGCTCAACCAGGTTCAGCCGATTCCACTCTTCATCTGACAGCCACCAACTGAATATACCAATGTTCTTTCTTATCCTCTCCGGCTTTAGGCTGCATGGCAGCACACTCGTTCCTCTCTGCAGGCCCCATCACAGAATCACCTACATCAATCCCACATTATCCGTGTTATTCTTCCATACATCATTCATGTCACTTCTAACTATTCAATCTTGCAACATCTCTTTCTGAAAGTGATGAATTTAATACATGTTCTCTTTTCGAAAGACATCCAACTTTCAATTCCCTCGGCACGAGGCTTTCTCTGAAGAAACTCCTGAACGGATTTTGAAAGTACATAAAGTCCCCAGGACCATGGACAAAACACCAACGCCAAAACACAAGTACACGAAGACCAAATCTTAAGTAACACTAGAAGCACCATTGATAAAAACCTTAAACTAAAATTTGACTCCTGAAGCAGGTATAGTAGTGTAAGCACCATCGAGGAAAAGAATAGAAAACGTATATCCAGATGCTTTGCAGTTTGCAGTTTTTCACTGATAATCACAATCCAACCACTGTAAAAGATTTGGTTAATCATTTTCATATTGATTTATTTATTCTAGCTTAAATAAGTTCAGATAGCAAGTCATAACTGCCAAACAAGATAAATGGTGCTTTTGTTGAGAACTTTATGAACACTGTTAAGCTGTCACCCATAAACTTTGGATTTTCTACACGGATATGGATTCAAGGAAAATTTTCATCCTTTTCAATTACATATGAAAAAGAGCATAAACAGTTTTAAAAAGCAGTTTCAGAAACAACATTAAAGTAATCTAACGGTAATGGTCAAGAATTTATTATTTGTTTAAAAACATAGCCAAAACTGTTAAATTTACTAATTCCCAAACAATCAAGTTGAGATGTCATCGTATATCCAAGAACATAGTCACACTAAATTATGAGGACTTATAAACATAAAATAATATTGAAGTGTTGGATTCAAAGAACAATCAGGAAAAAATTTATAACAGGATGCACATTTATGTTGGTGAAGTTATATAATTAAAAAAATACATAACAGAAGTTCCTCAGAAAATTCTAATCAAACAATTTCTCATGTTGCTTCTTAGTTTGTTGCATTTCTTCATAAATAATTTAAACAGCATTATCAATAGAGCTAGAATTCCAAAATTTAAAATTTTAAAACTTTCTACCACATAACTGGTTCGGCACAAGCACGAGTCCTATAATAGATCAAAGCCCTAGCTTCCTTTTATAACCCACTAATTTCACTCAATAATTAAGCAAGTTCATGCCATTTTTGGATTATATTTAAAATGTTGTGCATCCCTCAAGATGCCAGCCAAATTTAAGCTGCGTGTGAAAACAAGCTCTGAGCAAGTATGATTGCAATAAAACTCTGGTACAGTCAGAGTAAAATTATTTCTAAGCAGGTCATCGTGATAATCTTATGAATAAATTGGAGATCATGCTAGTGTTTACTATGCCTTAGTCATCCAGCATAGGATGTTAAAAAGCCACGCACAATGATTAATGCTTGAAATAGTGGATTGCAAGAAGTCCACTTCTACAGAATACTATGTAGAGAACATAAAGAGTACATATATATATGTTCTTCTATTTCTATACAATTTGTAGTAAAATTATAACACAACAATCTAATTTGTTGAGTGAACTTTTTATAAACAAAATAATTTTAGGAAATCTTGAAAGCATCAACATGATCTAAGATACAACTGGTTGAGAAGCAACATGACAAACAGACACTTCCTAACTTGGATGTGTTGAATTTTTTAAAACTTCATACTACAAACAGGAAGCAATGGTTTTAATTTTAATTCAGTTTATAATTGTATGATAGTTAACCTATCGTGTTATTGATAGTTTTGCGGTGTTACTGCATAGAATTGTTTTTAAGAACACACATCTACGTCAGTACATATTATCTTGTTAATTGTGGTTGTTTTATACTACTGTGTATGTCTATTTTACTAAATATTGATGCTACTATCAGATCATGCACAATGTTCTTCACAAACAAATTCGCCCTCAAATGCAAATACATACATATTCATTAATCTGTAAGCACTGTCCCTCTAGTTATCAAATTCCTATACTCCAATACTGAAATTCATGGTAAACAAGTTAATTTTGTATGATCAGTATACGCACGTTGACGGTATCCATAAAATATGCATCAGTAATTCACTTATCATCAAAGACAAAATTCATGTTATAAACAACAGCCCCTAACTAAGAACTTCAGTATGTGTTCCATACGCACACAATCAATTAAGTATCAACACAGTCAAATCAAAGTGAGCATATCTACTGGAAGCTAACCACAAAAGGGTAAAAAAAAGATATAGGTCACGATTTCAAATGCTATAGGAGATATATCACAATAAAATTACCTGCTCAGGTGTCTTTTTGTGCTGATCTGCTATCTCTGATACAACGGACAATTTCAGCATGGGTCCATGTACAGATCTAGACCTCTTAAATGAGATACGAGGGGTGCCCGGTTCATCCTCCCCTGATCCACTATCAGATGTAGGAACTCCTAGAGGTGTATGGGCTGATACATGGATGCCTTTTATTTGACAAAACTTTACCAATTCCTCTTGCCTCCAAAAAGGGTGCAATTCAACCTAATAACTCTAATAATAATACATCAATCAGAAACCTCATGCCTCATGGGAAAACTTAATCGAAGGGATATCATACTGAGAAAACAACAACAAAAGAAGAAAAGCTTTTTAGGACCCCAATGTGAATGTAACGCCCTGGTCTGGATTGTTTCTCTTTAGCAGCTTCTTTTCAACATAGTTTGTAGGTGTAGTGTAGGTAATCATGGACAAAACGATACACATCAAAAGCCCCTTAAAAGTGGTCTAATGCTCCAATTGTTGCTTTAGTTCCTTAATCTTAAAGTATGATTGCAGAGTCACTCAAATTATTTTGGATGCATAAATTGGCCCATCATTTTTGCCAATATAATGGCTACATGGTAGGTTGACACCAAGTTGGAAGGGCATCACAGATAAACGATAAAGACACTATTTCTTACACACATATTCAAGCTGTTTCAACTGCCTCTTCAAAGATCAAATTTATATATCTATGATGTATAGGTTTACGAACTGAGAAAAATAAAATGACTAACTATTTTTCATCTGAATCACTCTGCTTTTTAAGAACTGAGTGCCTATTGACAGCATACCAATCCACTACATACTGAATCTTTTTGAATACCAAGGCCCTGTTCTCTTGGACTACAAATCAATTTAATTCAATTCAGTTCATTCCAATTCAATTCAACTATGTGAAGTTATAAATTTACATTGAAATAAGTTCAGTTCAGTTTAGGCCACTTCAGTTGCGTAAGTAATTAACTGCCTACTCATGATGTGCTTGTTTTCACTTAATAGCGCAGAGCACAATTTCAGATATTTATTCTCTGACGCCTTTTATCCTAATCTGGATTCCTTCTTCAGAAAAAAAAATAAATTATATGATGCTAATACCACGCAAGGACTAAAATTTGCTAAATGGAAAGCAATGTTATTAAACGGCGATGAGGCGCTCGCCTAGGCGCTGTTGGGGCACCTCAGAGGCCAAGGCGCCACCCCTTCAAAGAGGCATTGCCTAGGTGAGTGCCTCAGGAAAAGATTGAGGCGCTTAGGCGAGCGCCTCAATAGAAAGTGTTGTGTAAAAGGTTTTTTTACTTAGGAAAATAAAGAGTTATTTGTATAAAGTGGAAAGAATTAACTAAAGGTTGAAAGGACAGATTCTAGGAAGTCTAACTATAATAAGATATGTACAAATTGTATAAAATTTCTACCAATTAAAATCCTAAACAGGAACAAGCATAAAACGCAATAAGAGGGCTCTAAACAACCATTAAACAAAGCAAACCTTAAACAAAAAGATTCTAAAGTTTCTATTAACCAACAAATATCACCAAAATAAGAGGTTTTCGATCAACACTTCATTATATCTTCATTATTGTTTGAACTCAAATAGTTCTATTCAGATTTCTTATCTTGCTTTTTTGCCACAGTTGTTAAAGGCGCAAGGCACACTAATCCAATAGAGGGCCAGAAGCACCCGAAGGCGAGGCGTGCGCCTGGGTACACTAGGAGCAAAAGAATTGAAAAAAAATATTTTGCTTGAAAAGTGAAGTTAAATGCAATGACTTACAAAGAAAGAACTAAGAGAATTGTTAGAGGTACATATATATGTAAAGTTCACATATTGCATTAGGAATATCAAGTCTTGAATTAACCTAGCCTTAATAGGAATTGAATTAGGAATATCTAGACTTAATTTTTTAATTTAAACTCTTAAAAATAAATGGAAAACACATTAAATTAAGATAAAACCTTTAAAAATAATTGTTAGATAGATACAGACATACGTACGTACGTACGTACGTACGTACATACATACATATATATATAACAATTAATTTTAAAGGTTTTATCTTACTTTAATGTGTTATTTTAGTAAATTTTACATATTGCATTAGGAATATCTAGTAACAAGATATTTAATTAGAAATATTTAGCCTTCAATTAATATTGTAACTCCTAAAAATAGATGTAAAAAAAGTTAACGTAAATTTAAACCCTTAAAACAAAAGCCTCCCCAAGGCGCAACCTTGAGGCACACAAAGGCGTAACTGAGGCGCGCCTTCGGGACACCCCCTCGCCTGTCAAATGGCGAGACACCAAGGGCTGCGCCCAAGGCGCGCCTTTAACAACTATGGTTTTTGCTATTCTAGTCACATAGTTTGGCATTCTGCAAGCACTACTTGCTATAGCTCGGTGTTGGCATTCTAGTTTCTCTTTGCCTTTTTTGCTATACAATTATCATAATTAAGTTCCTAAATTCTCATATTATTTCAACAACTTTCTAAATAGATCAACACCAAATATCTTAACCATTCGCGTTGATCTCCTGTTGATGTCAAACTAAGATGATGTACGTTAAAATTTATTTGTGATTACATTGTTATTCACATAAATTTTTCTATTTGTTTTTAAAAGTGATATATTTTAATTTTAGAAGAGTATGTTTAAGCTATTATGCGTATATATTTGCATTTTTACCAAGTAGCGCTTCACTTTACGATGGAGAGCACCTAAGGTGGCGCCTTGCGCCTCGGGCAATTATCGGTTGTAGCGCCTCAAGGGCGCCTAGTGCTTTTTATGACATTGGTGGAAAGTACAACATTATACTATCAGCAGTCAATCACAGTTCACGACAGTATCCAATTGAATCGAGTCTTGGCTCATACAGATTTAAGTAAAAGGTTTTCAGTCCAGTAAATTAGGCAACTCGAAGCTTCATCCACTCCAATTGGAGAATGGATTGAAGAAAGTAAGAATTAGCTATGTATTCTACGTGCAAAAGAAGACAAAGATTTGCAGAACATCATGAAATAGCGAAACTTGAGTTTATTATAAGTCATTTTCAGATATCAAATTTTTTTTAAAAAAATTACAAGGCAAGAATTATAAAGGGCCAACCTGATTGACGGCGGGCACAGTTTTAGCAAATTTAAGCAACTCCTTGATCTGTTGAACGCTGAAATTGCTGACACCGATTGCTCTTACAAGCCCAAGGTCAATGAGACCTTCCATGGCTTTCCAAGCTGTCTTCAGCCGATTCAAGAAGTGCCTGTACTCGCTGCCCGACTTGGAAGGAGGGTCCGTGGCATCACCAAAAGAAGAGCTATCAGGCCAGTGCATCAAATAAAGATCCAAATAAGAAACCCCAAGATTCTTCAGAGAATCCCTAACATAGTTCTCAATCTTATTGAGGGAATTCATAGTGCAATAGAGCTTAGAAGTCAAAAAAACATCCTCCCTCTTGAGTGAAGCGAATTTAAAAGCTTCAGCCAGTGCCTCTCCAACTTCAACCTCGTTCCCATACAGATGAGCGCAGTCTATATGACGATACCCAACCGACAATGCCCTTTTCACGGCTTCAACACAAAGCTCTCCACCACTCTGCCATGTACCTAAACCAATCGCTGGAATTTTGGCTCCTGTGTTCAGCACAAAGTAACTGCCCAAAGCTCCTCCCTTTCCCTTCATCTTCCCAATCCAAAATCAGATCGCAAATCCCACAATTACACTACAAGGATGGAGCCAAAAACAAGGGGCCATGTATGAATACGAAATATACAAACGGAAAAAACAATGAACCACATTACTCACCCACGAAACTTGAAGAATCAAACAATGGAAATAATAATATTTTAATACCGAAATAATTAAGAAAAATGCATGGACGAAGAAAGAGTCAATGACGGCAGCTGAGACTAGTGAAAGACTTCGCAACACAACAAAATACAAGACAAATGTTTCCATGAATCCAAATCGAGAAAAAAGATAAAAAAATCGGGAAGTTATAAAAATGCTGAACTAAACTTAATTAAATCAATTTAACTTCATTGGAAATTTATAATAATATATAGTTGAATTTAATTTAACTTAAATTAATTTAATTAAATTGAATTTAATTGAATTATAGTTGAAGGTAACATGATTTTCTGGACAAGTTTCGTGTGATTAATTTCAAAAATACGTTATAGTTGTTCATTTGATGTGTTTACAAAAAAAATTTATCTTATTTTATCATCATCAATCGTATGGTTTATTTTTTTGATATGTCGCTTGAAAGTTTTTTATTCATCTCATATTTATCTTCGAAAAATTATTCATTATGATTTTTTAGAAAAAAAAAATTCAACTATTCGAAATCCGATAAGAAATTAATACGATAATGGTAGGAAACTGGTAATAAACATCGTTCTGTTAGATAAATAATACAAAAACAGTAAACAAACAATTATAATCTTAATAGTTTATAGAAATATATTATAAAGTGATTACAACACATGTAACATAAATATTTACAAAATATTGAATTAAAATAGCAAATATCTTATAAGAATCTAGTGAGATCGTGGTAAGAAACTTATATTTCATTAAAAGTTTGTTCAATACATCAATATCTAGTAAAAAAAACTGATATGAACGTGGTAGGGACATGATAAATAACACAAATTCATGTCAAAGTTTATCTCTATAACATACATGTACATATTAAGAATGATTTAAACTAAATTAACATACATACGAGCATCATATCATATACCTTCACAAACTTTTTTTATCAATATTTGAAATATGGTAGAAACGTGGTAGTAATTTTATATTTCATTAGAAGTTTGTTCAATGCAACAATAGGATATTGGAGATTTTTTTTTAAAATGGTTTGTCATATTAGTTACATTGATTATCTCGTAATTACATGATCTATAATAACTATTAGGTAGGCTATTTGTTTTAATTAAAGATTATACGTACTTAAACTCTAAGGGGTGAATTGGGATTGCATTCACTTACAAAAATTTTAATAAAATAATACATTTCGGTATTAGATTAAAGATTTTAACTTTTAATATATATTCTTTTAAAATTGTTTGTTATTAATTTTCAAAAATTTTCAGGGTAACAGTTTAGAAAAACTTTAAAATGAAATTTTTCAGAAAAACAACATGTGAAAGCAATCCAAAATTGATTCTAAGTCCGGAATTACAAATTATACAATATAAAAATAAATGATTTTTTTATGAATTAAGTAATTTTTCAAATACTATGATTTTAAAAAGAAATATATACACGTTGATCAGCCTTCATTTATTAATATTAGGTTTTCGTTTTGTAAGATTAGATTTAAATCTTCGCGGCCCAAGGAGGCCTCATTCAACTGTACGATGGCCATGTGAAGGATGTTGTGTCTGAGATACAAATGATATTCTATATCCCTTGAAACAACCCTATCCTATACTGTATACTGTAAAAAAAAAGAATACTAATCATAGTGATAAATTTTTTTTTTTATTAACTTATGTCAACAAAAGTTATAACACACATATTTATCTCATACTAATACTTGTGATCGTTCATCTATATATAAACAAACATATATATATATATACTAAATCTCACATCCCGACATTTATCAATTCTATATGCTTATGCAGACGAGGAGAGAGAGAGTTTGAAATGGAACACAGCCAGC
>CATIWQ010439100.1:0-12234 GCA_949673415.1 Euphorbia schlechtendalii
GCCTATGGTTTTATTCATTCCCATGATTAAAACAGACTTGGGACATTTATGATTTATTATCAACGGATACTCTAATCTAAATATAGCACAAGATATATAATTGAAAAGATTAATACCTTTAAAATGCAACACAAAATGTAACTCGCTTATTACATATCAATAACACATGTCTAGAATTAGGGCACACCTAACAAGGGACGGTCCACGTTAAAGCTAGTGAGGGTCCTTGGCCCCCTAGCTTTTGAGGTTTTAATATAATAATACTAAGCAATAGAACCGTGGCATGAAATTTCAGCAGTATGGTTGTTTTACGAAAGACTTTCTCTTCTTAAAACAACTTGGGTATTCCAAGTCGCTTTTAATTTTGGGCGGGATTAAATTGAAAAATTGTTGATGCTCAGAATCAAACCTACAATCTCCAGTTTATGACAAATAACTTCACCAACTAGGCTATGACTAATTTAAGCTACATTGTAACTTTTACCAATTAATGCTTGGTTATGTTTTATGGTGACTTTGTTTTGTAGTAAGTTAACCTTATTTTATTTTTTTTATCACTATTGAAATTATCGCCACACAACTCATTTTTTTCATTAACTTTTATTTTTTGCATATTTAACATACGCAAACGTGATAACAAAAATTAGCTGAAGTATAAAAAAGTTCTGACATACATAACGTGGAATTCACGAATCATTAGATAATAAATTAACGGACATTTTTGTCTCAGTGAGACAATTTTTTCGATGGTATTTTTAAACGTACTTCCAAATTTATGGTACTCTTGGTATGGACTTTAATCAATCAATAGGGATAAAATATATATTTTAATGGAATGAAAAAGGTTCATGGCAAATTCAATCATTCCTTATAATAAGATAATTTTTAGTAAAATGTGAAATATGTCTATCCAACCATTTCCCGTATGGTCATTTTTAAAACGGGGATTCCTTATATATAGAGATTTCTCTTTTAATGAATCAATAATTCACTATAATATGATTACTTTTTATATTTTTTATTATTTGTTAGTTTTTTTTAGTATTTATGAGTAAAAATTGATATGATGATAATAAAGTTTTATTATTTTAAGGAAATCTTCTTCGAGGAATTGAAATATGAAGTATATGAATACAAAGAAAATACTGTAAATCCTGTAAAATAGGAGTGGGGGTTTATATGGAGTTAGGGCAAACATGCCGAGGTGAAAATTTGTACCAAATTGATGTTTGGTTAGTGAAAATATGTGCAAGTAAAGTGGAGTTACTCTGATTCAAGCCAAAATTAGAAATTCGGAATTCAAATATATTTCGAAGTAATATCAGAAAAACTGAGTTTCTAGTAAGTGGGACCCATTGTTAAAGTATACAAAACCTCAGCTTCCGAGTTTTGCACATATTAAAATCGGAATCAGAGCTTTCGTCATTGACACCTACAATTTAAGATTTTTAAGACTTTTGTCTTGCACGCAAGAATACGTAAAAACAATCGGTTATTTTTTAAACAAATGAGGAGATGTTAGGATTTGTGCGGGGATTCCCAAACTTAACAACTTTTTCATTCATCGAGAACTCGGTTGGTGTGGGTATCTCATTGTTCATGGATTCCCAAGCCAAAAAAAACTTCTACTAGCAAAGAAAAAGAAAAGTTGTAAAAGATAAAGAATCTGACTAAAACAATTCTTCTCAATGCGTTTTCATTTCATGCTTGTATTAAAAGTTATGCTTTATCATGGTACTCCCCTAACGTTATTATCTCGGCTTTCTGAGTTATTCAATAGCTACTAAACAATGTATCAAGCGGTGTTATATATTGATCATTTGGTTTAATACCAGTCAATAGCTAATAAACAATGGATCAAGTGGTGTTATATATTGAGCACTTGGTTTAACACCATTCGTGATATATTGAGCACTTGGTTTAACCCCATTCAATAGCACTAAACAATGGACCAAGTGGTGTTATATGTTGAGCATGCACTTGGTTTAATACCAATCAATAGCTACTAAAAAACTATGGACCATGTGGTGTTATATATTGAGCACTTGGTTTAACACTAAACTTGTTCGTCATGCAGGCTGGGCCAGGTTCGTTGGGCTTTTGACTAAAAGTATGAAACATCAATTGAATCCTAGTTCACATTTTAAAAATTTGGGTTCGAACAAGGTTTAGGAGATCATTCACAAGATTAGTCCAAAAGTCCATAATATTTTGTTCTTATAAGTTTTTCGGTGAATTAAATATCAATAAATAACTTTTTGTTTAATATTAAAATATCTAAATTTTAAATATATTTGTATTAATTACTTTAACTTTTAATATGTTGTATGAATTATTATATTTAATTTCAAAATTCTTAGGTCAAATCTAAAACAACTATTTAAACATAATATTTTATAATACATATTATAAATTATTACTTACTGGGATGGGTTCAGGATTAGGCTTTTATATAAAACCAAACACAATCTATAATAGTTCGATCTTTAACAGACTCAGTTCCGGCCGAAATTTGTAAAAATTGGAAGTGTAAGCTCGGTTCATATAATCGCGCTCGGGCCGTGATGGTGTACCTGACCCATGAATAGGTTTATTTAACACGATAGTGTACGTTGTGGCTAATAGGAAGGGGTTTTTTTGTGGTATTAAATGTGAGGGTGCGGGTAGCTTAGCTTTTTAACCAGTTCAAAGCTTGTCTGCAGCTAAGAGACTGAACTATGGGGTAAAAAAACGATTGTGATGGAAGAAATTTTTGGACTATTGAGAGGAATAAAATGATTAAATTGAAAAATAGAATATTAACTATGATACGTTCATCAATGTTGTATAAAAATAAAGTTTCACCATACAGAGCTAATAATCTATTCTAGTTCATGATTCCATCTTTTTCCGTAGCCAATCAAGTATAATATTGGAATCACAAGCAAAAAATCTTCCCACCAAATTATCATTATCCTCCAAGAAATAAAGAGCTTCCTTAATTTCCCACTTATCCAATCCTAATTTTTTCAACTTCATGGTTATTTCAGTAGTTGTGTAAACACGCTTACTAGTATTAGTAATAGCTTGTATTAGTAATAGCTTTTGCAATTTCTTTCATAGAAGAAGTTACCTTCATGATTTCACCGGCAATAATATCAAACCTTTTTCTTTTAGAACCCTTTGATTTCGATGATAACCTTTTCGCAGGTAAAGAAGAAACATTTGGCATTGATGAATCTTGATGATTAGGTGGTGTTACATCACAATTAGAAAAAAGATTGCATTTTCATAAGGAAAACCTCATCATTGGTTTGGAGAAGTTGATGCTACTAGGTTAAATACGTGATTGTGCATTTTTATGGTATAGGAGGGGTAAAATTGGTAGTCAAACATTTTAATTAAAAAAAAGAATTGGATTTCGAAATCCCATCAATTTTGATGACATTTCATGTAAGCATAATCAATTACATGGATTTCTAATTCAAAAAATTCAAATTCCAAATTTTGGCTTCCCAAGCACAAAACTATGGATTTGCAAATGAATTCCTAAAAAAAACTTGGAATTCATTTGTAACAAGCAACCCTATGATGCTTGATTGATAATATATGACATCTTGGTCTTTTAACCTCAGTCACTGCAAAGTACAAACACCTTTTTAGGGCATCTTCAACCTTGCACTTCATATTCACACTTCAAACTCTATAACTTGAAGTTATTACAGTGTTTATTTTTCAACCCTTCATTTCATATTTCCACTTCAAAGCATAATATTATTATTTTATTACTTTCTACCTAATTTTTTTATTATTAATATAATCCCTTAACTTTACCATCAAATGTATAAATATTTTCTATAAATCATTTTTTATTAATTAATAGAAACATAATAACAAACGGTAATTCTATATTGACACCAGCTTGTTTGACACCCATTTACACTTTACAATCTCCACCATTCATCTTTGGGTAGTTAGATCTCCACCATAACATGAAAATAAAATGGATTGTGGAGATTATATCATGTCAACGGATGTCAAAAAATTGATGTCAATATAGAACTATTGAATAACAAATTGTGTTTATGTTTATGTAATGTTAATTTTAGTTGTAATATCTAATTGTGTTTATGTTTAAATGTTAATCCTAAATGTAATGTTAAATTTTATATCATGGTTTAATGAGTAAACAAATTATTTTATGGTATTACTCATAACTTTTTTTATTAATTACTTAATGTAGATTTTAGACACCATGAAATAGCACATTTATAATTTAGTCACAATTAAAATTAATCTACATAATCCACAACACCACAATTTTACATTAATCAAAATTATGAAAAAATAATATTGCAAATATGTACTACAATTATAACATACAAACAAATATATATACAACTTAAACTAAGAAAAGAAAAGAAAAACAATCATTTAAATAAAAAGGAGAAAATTCCAAAAAAAAATATTATTTTATTTTTTAGGGTTGCTACAGTGCAATTTCAACTGTAACAACTTTATTTTTTGAAAATGAAGCACTTCATATTATCTCCAACCTCACTTTTTAAAGTGGGGTTGGAGATGCTCTTAGTTCATAAATGATGCTGAATTATGATTATTTCTTTTGTTTTTGTTTTTTCAAAAATTTGTATAATTTTGATTTTACTTTATTGAATATAAAACATTATTTTGAAAAAAAATTAAGATTAAATATTTTAAAATAAATTAGAAGATGCTCATCATTGGCCTGCAATAATGGAACCTTTTAATTATTAACATACACTGCACAACCAAGAGCATTAATGCAGAGAAAGAAGATCAACTGATTTCTTGCTTTTTGATGGAAAAATATTAGTTTCTCTGTTTTTTTTAATTGCGCTTTGAAACCATCTTACAATCTCTGTTTCTACACAGGATGGTTGAATTCATTCCATTTGATCTAGCTAATCAGTTAGTGATCCGACTGAGCTCTTCTCTGTTCCAACAAATTGGGTCTATTTATGGCGTGGAAGACGACTTGCAGAAGCTTGAGAGCACGCTTTCCACCATTAAAGCTGCTCTTTTGGATGCTGAGGAAAGACAACGTAAAAGCCATTTGGTACAAGATTGGATAAGGGAAATCAAAGATGCCGTCTTTGATGCCGATGACCTGTTCGATGAAATGTCCACAAGAGTTTCTCAGCTGCAAATGGAAACCCGTGGGTGGGGAATCGAAAAGGTTCGTAAATTTTCATCACTTCCTTTCAGATATAAAATGGCTCGTAAAATTGAAAACATTAGGAGGAGATTTGATGGGATTGCCGTAGATATGGCTAGATTTAATTTCAGCGAGAGAGTTATGGATTTGCAAGTTGGAAATAGGGAAAGAGGGCAAACTTACTCTTTTGTACTGGCATCTGAAATCATTGGCAGATCTAGGAATAAGGAAGAAATTGTGGAACTGTTGATTTCATCTAATAATCACGAGAAATGTTCTATAATCCCAATTGTTGGGATTGGAGGGTTAGGCAAAACAACTCTGGCTCAGTTTGTATATAATGATGAGAGAGTGGTGAATTGTTTTCAGAAAAGGGTTTGGATTTGTGTTGCTGAGGAATTTGATGTGGAAGTAGTTACAAGAAAAATCTTAACTTCATTAACAAATGGCGAATCAAATAACTCGGACTTGGACATGGATCTACTGCAAACTCGCCTTCGAGAAAATTTGAACGATAAGACGTTTCTTCTGGTTTTGGATGATATGTGGAACGAGAACTTGGAGAGATGGGTTCGTTTGAAGAACTTGCTAATTGGCGGGGCAAAGGGAAGTAAAATTCTCGTGACAACTCGTAGTAGGAAAGCAGCGTCTGTTATGGGCATGGAAATCCCGTATTTTCTGCAAGGTCTAAAAGAAGAAGAATCTTGGACATTGTTTAAGCAAGTTGCATTTCAACAAGGGCTAGAGAAAGTTGACGCAAACTTGGAAGAGATTGGCAAACGAATGGTCAAACAATGCAAAGGAGTTCCTTTGGCTATAAAATCTTTGGGAAGCGTGATGCGATTCAAAGCAGATGTAACTGATTGGCTGGCCATAGAAAACAGTGATATTTGGAAGCTCTCTCAGGATTCGAATGATATTCTTCCGGTTTTGAAGTTGAGCTACGATAACTTGCCCGTTTATCTGCGTCAATGTTTTGCTTATTGTTCGCTTTTCCCGAAAGATTATTGCATCTACAAAGATCAGTTGATTCAGTTGTGGATGGCACAAGGTTATATCGCATCTTCGAGCGGTAATCAGAATTTGGAGGAAATCGGGGATCAGTATTTCAACGATTTACTGTTACGGTCGTTTTTTCAAGAGGTTGAAAAGGATGATTATGGCGGTGTAATAACTTGCAAAATGCATGACCTTATTCATGATCTCGCACAAACTGTTGCGGGCAGTGATTGCTCGATTTCAGGAACTAATGCTGAAAATATATCGAAAAGAGTTCGGCATTTGTCGTTTGAACGGTCTTTACACTATTCGTGGGAATTTCCGATGCAATTACTGCAATCGAAAGGTTTGAGGACTTTCCTTGTGCCTATGAACGATCGCTGGATTAACGAATCGAGTCAAATTTCCCTTATCTCGAATCTTAAGCGGTTGCGTGTTCTCGACATGCATTGTTTGGGTATCGAAAAGTTGCCATCCTCCATTGGCGAGCTTAAGCATTTGCGATATCTCGATATCTCGAACAATAGTCTCGTAGAAAGGCTCCCGAATTCCATTTCAAATTTGGTCAACTTACAAACGCTACTTCTCTCGCGTTGCGAGAGACTTGTTGAGTTGCCGAATGGCCTTACAAAACTGACCAATCTCAGGCATCTTGTAATCAACAAGTGCTCGAGATTAGCTCACATGCCACCTGGACTTGGAGAGTTGACTTCTCTCCGAACATTAACGAGATTCATCTTAGGGAAACGGCAGGAAGCTGCGAAACTCAACGAAATTTGTGGCTTAAATCTTCTCAGAGGCGGGATTTGGCTTAAGAACCTCCAATATTGTGATTCAGAGTCAAACGAAGCGAGCTTAAAAAACAAGACGTATCTTCAGTTTCTCGGGTTACAGTGGATTCCATCGGAGGATGATGATGATGTTTGTAAGAGGGACGAGAATCTTATGGACATTCTCGAACCTCATTCGAATCTCAAACACTTATGGGTTGAAGGATATAGCGGTACGAAATTCTCGAACTGGATTTCGTCGCTAACAAGTATTGTCAGAATTACAGTTAAAAGTTGCCCTAAATGTCAATATATCCCTCCATTGGAGAATCTCCCGTCTTTAAAGTCTTTGCATCTTCACAAATTACCCGCTTTGGAATACATAGAGTACGATTCTAACGAGTTCTTCTCTTCGTCAACGCGGAAAAAATTTTCTTCCCATCCCTGGAAGAGCTTTGGCTATACAAATTGAACAATTTCAAGGGATGGCAAAGCAGGGAAAATTCAAGAGGGAAAACAGCAGTAAATGACGAGTTTTTACAGCGTATTTTTCCGCGAATTACTGAACTAACAATTCAAAGGTGTTCGAAACTGACTTCGATGCCGTTCTTTTCGCGCCTGGAATCACTGCATTTGAGTAATTCTAGTATAATGGTGATGTCAGCGAGAGTTTTCTTTCCGTTTCCATCCAATTCCTCGCCCTTTTCAACCATAGAGTCGCTGTTCATCTATAAAGTCGAGGACTTTGAGTGTTTTCCTGAAGAGGGTTTTCGAGAACTTGCCTCTTTGAAGACACTACAGGTTAAAAATTGCCCTAGATTAACCCAACTTTCTCCTGGAATTAATTGTATCAATCAACTAGCAACTCTGGAGATAAACGAATGCAGTATTCTCGATCTTTGTAACGATGATGGAATTGAATGGAAACGATTCACAGCTCTGAGTCAATTGACTATCGATTATTTGCCTCGACTTTTTACTCTCCCAGACGGGCTTCAAAATGCTACTGCTTTACAAGAACTCAGGATTATGAACTGTTATAATCTAGATGCTTTGCCGGAGTGGATAAAGAACTTCTCATCGCTTCGATTACTTGAGATTTCTGATTGCTCGAGCTTGAAATCGCTTCCTGAAGGGATTCACAAACTTCACTCTTTACAGAAATTGAAGATTGTGAATGGCCCTAACTTCCTTAAGAAAGGTGTGCAGTTTTAAACATTCATGTATTTAGCGATTTCAATGTTGTTTCCATTTCCATTATTGTTTCTGTGCTGCCTGGATGAGTAAGTATTATTAGTAAACCCTTCATGTTGGAACCAGAATATTTGCTTTTTATTTTGTTGTTTTTGTTGTTATTATAACAATGATGTCATTTGTTAGACGAATTTATGTATTTACTATTTTGTGAATACCTAGACTCTGTTTTCGTACAAACAACGAATCATAGGAAGAAATATGTACTTGTATGATAATATCGCTTGTGAAAATTACGATAAAAAGAAATTTTCTATTGAGATCATAAAAACTTGATTTCATACATAGAATAATTTGTTTTAATATAAAGTACTATGAATAGAAATAAATGAATATGAATTCTGATTTTAATTTAATATGCTTTTACTTTATTTCTCTTATGTTTTTCTGGTTAAATTGGTGTTTTTATAACCTCTATTTTGATTTGCATTGCATCCCAATTTTTTAGATTGTCTCATGAATTAAATAATCTAGATTATGAATCCGAAAATTGTGGTATTAAGTAAAATAATACGCAAATAAAGGTACTCCATTGACTGTTTGTCTCTCATTTTTCTCATTGAAAACAAAACCAACAAAAGAAGAACAAAGAGAACAAACAAAAAAAATCTGAAATTCACAGAAAGAAAGAGAGGGGGTGAGGAAGAAAAAAAATTGTTTAAGCATAATCACCCCACCCTTTCTCATAATTAATTACCTCATTTTCATTGATTTCAAGCTTCTTAATTATAATTAACCCATTTGCCTAATCTTAATTACCCAAAAAAGAAAAAAAAGAAAACAATTCTTGTTCTTTTGTTATAATCCAAAAAATGAATGCTGCAAAACGTGCAATGTGTATAGATGACCCTTTCAACCCATTAATCTCAACAACATTACAAATTTCTGGAATTCTTGTTATTTCTCATTTCTTCCATCTTATTCTCAAACCCTTAGGCCAACCCGGACCAGTCGCTCAAATCTTGGTAAGACTTGCAAAAATGTCTTCTTTCTATGTTAAACTGTGGCATTACAACGTATTAACGTTGATGACTTTTTTATTATGTTTTCTTTTGTTTGTTTCGTGTGTTTCAGGCAGGGATAGTACTCGGTCCATCTTTATTGTGTCATATAACAATAGTTAGGAACTTCTTTTTGCAGTCTTCTTCAGCTGATTATTACAAACTCTTCTCATCCATATTCGGGATACTTTTTATGTTCTTGTTCGGCCTTCAAACGGACATTCCGTACTTGAGGCAAAACCTACGAAAAGCAAGCATTATATCTTATGGCGGAATGGCGGTTTGTTGCATCTTAGGTGGTGCCGTGTCTGTTTTTTTAATAATAATTTTGAAGTTCACATCCAATGTGATTACCCTAGTCACCTTTATCATAATCATAGTAGCGAATTCGGCTGCCCCGGCAGTTATTCGCTTAGCGGCTGAGCTAAAATTTTCGACTTCAGAGACGGGACGATTAGCGATATGTTGCTCTCTAATCAATGAAGTGACATGTATGCTTTGGTTTTCGATATTCGTCGCTTGCACGTCGGGAAAAAGTTTCGGTTTTTCCATCCTTTTTCTAGTCCTTACGATGGGGCTAATCGTTTTTAACAAGTACATGGCTTCGTGGTGTAACCAAAGAAATAGGAACCAAAAGTATGTGACAAACACGGAGATGCTTGTGATCTTAACCCTAATGATCGCTCTCTCATTTCTCATCGAAGAATACGGATTTAGCAGTGCGATTGCTTGTTATTTCGTCGGCTTGTTGTACCCTCGAGAAGGAAAAACTACTCGAACATTGACTACTAAGCTAACTTATGCGGTCCACAACTTTATTCTCCCAATTTACTTTGGCTACATAGGGTTTCAATTCAATGTGATGTATTTGAATAGCTTCCGAAATGCTATAGCAGTTATCCTCTTGGTCATCTTGAGCCTCGGGGGCAAATTTATCGGTACTTTGCTCGCATGTCATTACCTAAATGTTCCGTTGGTTGACAGCGTTGTTCTTTGCTTTTTGCTCAACTTGAAAGGCCACACCGAGCTTCTATTAGTTGGAGTGCTACACTCGGACATAGTAAGTTGTTAAATGTAACATTTTTTCGTAGTCTTGATTATATTATATCGCGTGTTTTAATTGTATGTTGTCTTATGAACAGTTCGAGTCGTGGTGGGATCAAAGTTTGCATAACTTGGTAATAATTGTAGTAGTAATCAACACGGTTATCTCGGGGCCGTTCGTAGCTTTTCTATTACAAAAGAATGAAAAGTACTTTGCTCAAAAACATACCGCACTCGAGTTTCAACCGTTGGATAACGAACTTCGATCCCTGACTTGCGTCTATAGCTCTCGCCACATAACTTCGAAAATTGGGTTGATTGTAGCTTTGGGTGGATCTCTAAAAACTTCGACAAGTCCTTACTTGTTGCACTTAGTTGAGCTTCCTAGGAGGAACCCGAAAAAGAGGCTAATGTACCACCAGCTAAAAGATGGTGATCAATTTAGCGATGACGAGGACTATGGTGGGAACGATGTTTTGGAGATCCATGATGCGGTGGATGCATTCACCGTAGAAAAGAAAATCATGATATGTCAAAGCAAAGTCGTTTCCGCATTTCCCACAATGTACGAGGATGTTTGCAATTGCATTGAGGACTTAAGAGTTTCAATCGTGTTGCTAACCTTTCACAAGCATCAACGCCTCGACGGGAAGTTGGAGACGGGAAATGTAGGTATTCGAGTCACCAACCAAAAGGTTCTACGCCACGCCCCTTGCTCGGTAGGGATCTTTGTGGATAGAGGACAAACCGGGTTTCAACTACCTAGCTCGGATTCGATACAAGAGGTAGCCACGTTGTTTTTCGGCGGCCCAGATGATCGTGAGGCATTGTCATGCAGTCGAAGATTCATGACTTTCCCTTACACTAAGTTAACGGTCATTCGCTTCCTGCCAGCATCAGCTATCCAACACGACGAGATCATCGACAAAGCGTCGCACAAAAACGGTCAAGTATTAATGGAAATATCAAATCATGATATGGAAACCGAAACCGACCGAGCTTTTCTTGAGGACTTCCACAATAGGTACATTTAAAAAAAACTACTATTAAATCCATATTCCATAAAACTAAATTTATTTCTTGTTTTTGTAGATATGTGATATCAGGTCAAGTTAGCTACGAGGAGACTTATGTCGCTGACGGTAAACGAACGGTGGAGGCACTACAAGGGATAGGAAGGCGGTATTCACTATTGATAGTAGGGAAGGGTGGGAGAGGGCATTTATCGATGACAACGGGGTTAAGCGATTGGGAGGAGTGTCCGGAACTCGGGGTTGTTGGAGACCTTCTTGCTTCTTCTGAATGTGACATTGATGCTTCGGTTCTGGTCATTCAACAACACCATCGGTCGGAAGATGACTTTAGGGATAGTTAGAAATTTAGATCATATATATGTAGACATGTCATGTGAATATTTCACATTTTTTTCAAAAGTGTTGTTCATACATAATTAGAATAGTTAGTGTTAACTTAGTCATTTTATACCAGAGTTAAATGTCTCATTTTATGTACAAATAGATAAGAGATAATTGTAAAAGTTCACTTCATTTCTAGTTTTGCTTTTTCCAAATTAAACTGAACCCTCAATTTCTATATGATTTGAAAAATTGTCTACGCAAATTATAAGTGGGAGAAGGGTAAAGAAGATACTTATAAAATTGTCTACACAGTTTGACAGAACAAAATTATTCTATACATATATGTCATCCTTCTTACATATTTTGTTAGTTTTTGACTCCCCTCAATTTAATTATACATAGCTTACGACAAGTTTCTTTACTTATAATTAAAAAATTAAGTTGAATTTAATTGAAGTGTTTTTGTTGGAATTACTCGGTCCGCTCGTGAGCGGATCAAAGGATCCGACCTAATTTAATTATTTGAATTAAATTAAAATGTTATAGAATTTTGAAGAATTAATTATAAATAATCAAGAATTTAAGAATTTAATTATAATTAAATATATACACACACATATATATATACATAT
>CATIWQ010439106.1:0-28797 GCA_949673415.1 Euphorbia schlechtendalii
ATATAATTATTAACTAAAATTATAAAATTTAAAATAGTTTTTTATTTATCATTTTAAAATAATTTCAATTTTATGTAAAATATTTTTAATTAAAGAATCGGTTTTACGCAAATGAAAACGAGATGGAACCACTTGTGTCGTTTAATTTAATTTGGGAAACAACTATGTTACCGCGCATTCTTTTTTTTTGTTGGCTTTTGTTTCATAAAAGGCTTCCAACTAAGGAATTCCTCTTCACAAGAGATGGGGCAGCAATGGCAGACTCCTTATGTCCAATTTGTCAGGAAAGCAAAAAGGTTGATCACATGCTTCTCTATTGCATGGACAATTGGCTCACATGGTGCAAGGCTATCCATTGGCTCGACTTCTCACTCCCAATACCAAGCGATTCATATGAATTCCTAGTACTATGGAGGTCTCTCTTTGCTTCCGGAATTAAACAAGATTTTGCAACGGTTTGGTTCTCCATGGCGTGGGGAATTTGGAAACGGCGAAATGAATTCGTCTTCGAGAATGTTCGAGGAGCTGAATATTTCTTGTTAGCTAGCATTCATCATTGTTGGTTTCATTTTAAAAATAGGAGTAAGCATTTATCGTTTTCGGTCACGGATATCTTAATTAGTCCGACCTTGCTTTGTAATTGATATTTTGACACTTTGTATTTATTCAAACGGGTCATACTTTGTGACACGCTCTTCTTAATGAAAAGAGGAATGAGTGTTTTGTAGGCAAGCGAACGCATCAACCTAGTTGGAATGTTCGCTCCGAAATTTTCACTCATTTCAACCTTTTACGGATGGAAGAACACATTGTTCTTCCGGAGGGTTTTAAAAAAAATCAAAATGTCAGTACAGGTCTGATAATTAATGCGAGAATCGACTAAACTATTAGCCAATAAGTTTATGTGTTATTACATCTAGGGCAAAACGACTCGAATGGAAAAGAAACTAAACTGCTGAATTGAGTTCTTTATTCACATTAACTTCATTCAAATTTATGCTCCTAATGTCTCGTTTGGTTGCAGAATGGAATAGAGTAGAATAGAATAAGAAATTAATGCAAAAACATTATATATGATACACGAGTCCGATGTCGGAAGGAATAGCTCTTCCTAGTTTTCATGGGAATCACGGAATAACTATTCCTTCATTTAAAAGAGGAATAGCTATTTCGTGATTCTTATAGTAGCTAGGAATAGCTATTCCCTCCTATGTCGGACTCATGTATCATATTTAATGTTTTTGCATACATTTTCTATTCTATTCCACCAACCAAACGAGTCATAGTTACTTAAGAACAAGCATTGTTGAGTGACCTAGTTGCATGGTTTCTACATTGTGTGATGTAGTCCATATACCATACACACCTTTGATGTACCACTGATGTTTCATGTTCAGAGATACAACTTATGTTTTTTTTTAAAAACAGAGATACAACTTATGTGTCGAACAACATACTCGATCAATCGACCTTGTATAAATCATTTCCCTAATAACAAATTGCGTTCTTTCCTACATTAACCAATTAAACATGAACACTTTTTTTATTAACGTTTTTTATTCAAAGTTAACTTGGTTGGTAAAATTATTATCTAGGGAGGTGTTTCCATTTAGATTCAAAAGAGATCTCGGAATCTCAAGTTCCGTGAAGAACGCTTTATATCTGCATTCTGCATAATAGAAATTAGTTATATTCTTTTTTTTAAAATAAGAGGCATTTTTTTACCATTTTGTAAATTATTATGATTGAGCATGCAACCCTGCACTTTTAGAATAATTTTAAGAAGGTTATGACCATTAAGCCAAAACTTGATGGTTAAATTAGCGATATTTCTTGTTAAATCAATGCAAATTATTTTATAAAATGTTTTATGATAAAGTTTTTTGTTTTTTGTTGACCTTTTATTTCAAGCCAATTTGTGGTAAGTAATTGTAAGATAGTCTAATTAAGCAAAAAAGCATAATAAAAAAGGAAAAGATAGAGTTGGTTTGGTTGTGACAGAAGTGCATAGACAAGACATAATTTGTATTTGCATGAATGGAATAATAACAATAAAAATAGTCACATGCGTCCTTTATTATCCTAATCATCCTTAAATATTCTTCCCTACCCCATACTTGTATTTTCCACCATTAATTACTTGATTGTGACTAATGACTTTTTACCTTCCTATATCATAACTAATTTAATCTAAATCTTAGGCCATTGATTAATTGACCGATTGACACAACAATTCCTGAGCAATGTCCCACACATTATTTTACCTTATCACCATTCTATGTATGCATTGCAAATTCAAATCTATAAGACAATGTCAAGAACCTAGGGTTATTATAAATTTTCATATCATATTATTCGCTCAATTGTTTATAAATTGAATTGATTGATGAGATTTAGTAATAATACTTCTTTATATGCAACGTGCATATATTGAAAATAACTCCTATAACCACTGCTAAAAACTTAAAGGTAAATAATTATAACCTCGAAATTTGCACTAATATATTACCATCTTCTTATGTTTTGTCAATACAATTATCACCTCCCTGAATTTTACTTTCATCCAACTACTACCTTCTTTTGTTAATATTATTCACTTTTTCATCCAAATAACTAATAGTATGACAAAATTACATTTTTCTTTATTTGTCCGTTTAGCATATTTTATTATATAAGTATATTATTATTTCACTTAAATAAGTAGATTATATATTTTTTAGATGAAAATGATGAACTAAATGTCACATAAAAAATTATTTGTTTATTGTATTTTTTTGTCATGAAAGTTCAGTACATGCTACTTTGGTCAGTGATTATAATACATCAAGATGTTTTGTATTTACGTGTAAGTGCACAAAATTTTTTAACAAAAAATTCAAACGGTCTTGTACCATTTTCTTACAGTAAGATGAAACTGAGTTGAGATTAAATTAAATGGTTCATTCTCAATAATGTTTCTTGGTTTCAAGATGTAAATTATAGTGATAAATGGAGCTACAACATTACTTACACGGACACAAAACATATTTCAAGTCCAAAGATTGTCAATCTTTTAATGCTTCGGTTTTCATTAGTTATGGTTTTAGTTTTTGTACAAAAAGTACCTGAATACTGATATTACTCTTTTAACATGATTATTCAATATCAAATATTTATATAAAAACGAATAGATTAATGCAAGAAATATAGTACCCAACCTTTTAATTTTTTGTTAAAAAAATTGTGCACTTACATTTATATAAAAATTTCTTGATATAATATAATTAGAGCAAGGTAGCACATATATTAAATTTTCATGAAAATTAACAAAATACAACAAAAAAAAATTTTGCACGTACCAACTAGTTCATCGTTTTATGAAAAAACTACATAATTTAATTATTTAAATGAAGTAATAATATGCACATATAATGAAAATATGGCTAAATGGACAAACGAAGACAAAGGGTAATTTTTGTCATAATATTAATTGTAGGTCTGACACAACTTAATATAAACAGAAGAAGGGTGAATGCTTTACTTGGTTCCTTTTTTATTTTATAAAATTTTTTTTCCAAGTTCAGTTTTAGATGCGTGCTGATTGAAAACTTGCTGAGCTGGGTTTAAAAACTATAAACTGCTCAGCTTCGCTAGCACAATTATCTTCAATCTCTACTGAGTGCTTTACTCAGCTCGGATTGGTTTTTCAAGCAAAACATGTGAAAGCGAGAGGATGATGAATGAGTAAAACACGGTAAAGACAAGCGGCAAAAGTTAGAATTTTAACACTTGAGATTTTATCCTGGTTCGGCCCCTACTCTACCTCCAGTCCCTGGATACCTTTCCGAGCTTTAATCCACTAGTGTTTTCCTCCCTTCCTTAGGCAGAGAAGCCTTTACAACTGGTAGACACAATTTACAAAAAGTACCTTTTTTTCTAACTACCACTCAACCACAATTTGAGTACCCTTCCCAAACTATCACTCAGATTTGTGAAAAGAAATTGCGAACAGAGGATTTCAACTTATAAAAATGTTGAATCCTTTACAATGTTAAATCTTAAGTGATATTTCTCTATTCCAAACAAATAAGACAATTCTTGTTTTCTTTGATTGCTTGATTGGGAATTTCTGAAAGCTGAGAATGTTTGAACAGAGTTTCAGCTCTTAAGAAATTTCAAGTTGATTCATCAAGTTTGAATGTTTACTTTAGTATTCTATTCATAGTTGAAGTTCTTCGAAGTAGCCGTTGGAAACTTCTTATTCTGATTTTATCTTCAATTTCTCTTCTCTGCATATCTTTCAAATTTGCCCATTTGAAACAAACTCCAAGACGTTTAGAAACAGAGATTTCGAACGTTGAGGCATGATATTAATCCGTTAAACTTGATTCATCAAAACTCGTTTCCTTCAAACAATCCGTTCTGAAAGAGAGGCGCGCAAAATGCAACGTGGAATTCTATGAATGGTTGACTTGCTGACGTTGCAGAGTTGCGCGGAGACACTGAAAAATGATGCATGACAGATGATTCCTTTTATCTTGGACTTTAGCGAGGAATCTCCAACATTCCGCACCGAAACCTTTTTTGTTGTGAGAACCACTTGAATATCTTCTTTAATTTCAGTGTCTTTTCTCCTAAAAAGAATCAAATGAATATTTTGTTCTCATAGAAACCGTTAACCACATTTGTGTCATATATTTCTCCAAGTGTCAAAGTTACTCAGCTTTTATAAATAAAAGCTAACTCAGCTTCGCTGAGTCTATATCTTGTAAACTACGTAATACTGAGCTGACTTAGTTTTTTTTGCTCTAAACCATAACATAATTAATTACTCAGTAAACTGAGTTGTTTTGCCTTAAACAAACTCTAGTAAACTTGATTAATTAAGGGTCTACTTTGTACTCAATTAATTTCACTATCCTAGATAGTTTGTTATTTACAAAACGTTTAAGTAATGTGAAGTACTATTAATTTGGGTTCAACATTAATTATTTGGATGGAAAAGTAAAGAATAGTAACAGAAGGAGGTAGTGGTTGGATGAAAGCAAAACTCATGGATGTGATAATCGAATTGAAAAAACGTAGAAGGTAGTAGTGTACTAGTGCAGACCTCAGGGAGTATATAATTATTTACCCAAACTTAGATCCTTTTAAGACAAAGGAAAAGAGTAGGTTAAAAATGAGACAAATGTTTTAGTCTAATAGTTGAGACTAAATTCTGAAATCTTAGATGTCACAAGTTCAAATCAACATGCATGTGTGGTGAAGTTTTTTATTTATATTAATTTTAATGCAATTGCGGAAAAAAATTTAAAAAATAGTAGGGCAAAGAGAAAGTAAACATAAAAATTATTGAAACATGTATATATAATAAACAAATAAAGTGATGGTGCAAGGACCTTCTTGATGCTAAAATGTTTTACCATAAGTTGTTATGAATAAACTTTGAAAATTTATAAGGAATTTATGAATTGTTGGAGCTGGTAGTAGAGTGAGTCCACTCAGCACCACCCCTTTAAAAGAATTAATGGAAGTAGCATCTTCAAACAAAATGACATTCTCCATATTTACCGTCACATGTAATCCAGATGAAGCGATTGTTTTAAAATTGACAGGCAGTTAGCTTTATAGTCCGAAATTCTTGTAGCTCTTTCGTAACATCAAAGGCAGATTGATCACCTGCTTTTATCTCTATTTTGGAAAGTATTAACCCTTTCGGTACGAGAAACTTTATCATGGTTGAAGCCTTTTCGAATGGACTTTCTATTTCATTAATGCTATTTCAAATTGTAGAAGTTAACCTCAAAATTTACAACATGGTTTTTCTTTGGTATGTAGAATTCAAATCTTGGCATGGTAGTGATTCAAAATCATATACATGTGTGTGTTTATGTGTGTGTGTGTGTGTGTGTGTATATATATAGTAATCTTCTTCTGGCAGTTTAACCTTTTCTATTATAGGATAAGGGGCAGCTACAAAGTTAAAATAATATAGGTCAAAATTGCATTCCGAATCAATGACAATTTTTTAATATTTATAGGTATGTGAATGGAGATAATTTTGTTCGGGTTTAGTCATTGTTAAGGCTTCTCACCCCTCTCGACAAAGGTATTTAATAGGATTTGAACTTTATTCTCCTTTAACTTGCTTTGTTTACGTTGCCAACTGAGCTACATGGAGAACAATTTAATTATAAGATATGTCACTTTATCACATTATTACAACTTGCATGAATCTAAATGATTTATTTCAATCACCATACCCTAACTCATTAAACACTACTTAATGTATACTATATATATACTTATATCAGCAAATGATTTCAGAAATCCATGAATTAACCTTAAACTAACTTTTGAATCAAATGAGTCATAATATTATGTCAACATATTTCAAGCAATTTGATTGTGTACTGAAATCTAATCGAAAAATAGTCTTCAAATCCAAAAATTATGGTTTAGTGAGTGTATTAATGATAAAATTGTTATAAATATATGTTATGTAACATATATAATAATTGTGTTGATGTCCATAACTCCTATCTTTAAGCCATATAACTTATGTCCTTTCAAGTTCTTGGTCTATGTCTATAAATATAGGCTTGTTGTATACTTTACATAAGAAGAACAATGAAATCATGTAATACTTTCTCTCCATCCTTGTTATGTTGTACTTCTTTATCTATTCATCTATTGCATATTTTTGTTGATTCTTATTATTTACAACACGTTACCAACACGAGTTTGCTCTTTCAGGTTTACCAACAAGAATATCGGTAAGATGTTTTGATGAACAAAAATGTGATGGTGATGTGTATTAAAAAGATACATGAAATTTTAATTAATGGGGGATTTTTTTCTTCTTTCTCCAATTTCATTATATTTTTATTGTTATTATTTCTACATACTTTTAATTAGTTTGAATAATTTTGTTGACAAAATTTATGTATATGAGGAATGGATTGCATCGTTCCATAATGGATTGCATCGTTCGGTCCAATTCATCAAGATTTGGTGAAGTTTATTATGAGCTTTTTTATTGAATTATTTTTGAGCTTTAAATAATATTATATGTTGTAATATTATATGAAAGATTAAAACTGTTATAGTCGACTATTGAAGGTCCTGGAGATCTTTTGTAAAAGTTTTGAAAGAAATATGTTTACAATTTTAAATTTAATACAAACGTGCTAGCAATTTCCAATCGGAGTGGAAATATACAATCGATAAATGATTTCCACCCGAAGTAGAAGAGTAAAACTGATGAATGATTTTCACTTGAAGTGAAAAAATATTATTTTTAATAGTTTTCACTACAAGTGGAAAATAAATTTGATGGATAGTTTTTACCCAAAAAAAAATTGATGAATAATTTTCACTCAAAGCGAAAAATCAAATTGATTATTAGTTTTCACATGAAGTGAAAAAAGCGATATTGATGATTGGTAATCCATTAGAAATGAAAAATCAATTTGATGATAATAATAATCACTGGAAGTGAAAAATGAAAGGAAGATTGACGTCAATTTATATATGGTAAATATATTCAATATTATGTATGAAAATGATTGAAAAAGAAGGGTTACCTTGATATCAGGTAGCATAAAATTGATAAAGGCTCTGTAAGAGCCCGTAATAATGTATAAAGGAAGAAAGTGTAAAATGCTCTAGAAAGGTCAGTATTACGGTAAGACAACGAAAAATTGTTGAGTGCTCTAGAAGAGAAACTATTATTGAAAAGTTCTTGAAGAAGCCATGTTGATTTTGAAAGTAAAAATATTTATAAATAATGCATTATTTTACCCAAACTCTCACAAGAATTTAATAAAGTTTAAAATATATTCGTAGGAATGAATATTATATTGAAACTATGAGTGAAGACATTAAAGAATGTCAAATATTATAAACATATTTTAAGGCTAGTTTAATTGTAAACTAGAAGTTTACATTTTAAATACTTATGAAATTTGGCACAATTGACTAAATCATCGTACTTCGATAATGACGAGAAGATTTGTGAAAATGTCATGGGAAACTATTATGGAACAAAGTTTCTTCATGTTGTTCATTCACAAGGAAAAATAATCATACAACTTTCTAGAAGTAAGATATGAAATTGAATTCCCTATCATTTTAAAAAAATGGTAAATTTCAAAAAGGTGTCTTGTGGTTTGAGCCATTTTCAAAAAGGGGTCTGTGTTTTTACCGATCTCAAAAGGGGGCTTAAGAAATTTTACCGTTATCAAAAATGAGTTTTTTGGGTTGACCCCGTCAAGTAAGCTGACGTGGCCAAGGGTAGAACGGGGAATTCAGTTTTGTGGCCACTATAAAAGCCACTTTTTCTTAGACAACTTCAAAGCTTGAACAAATTCCTATGGCCGTCTTCTCCAAGCTCTTCTACTAAATTTCTGAGACATTAATTGCGATTCAAACATTGACAAATTTGGTTACGCTAAACAAAGTAAACCTGTAAAGGAAATCACTAAATTTCGTAATCGTTCTCTTCTTCTCCTCTTCTTCCTTCGCATTATTTGGTGGCTGGAACCCAGAATGGGTGAAGCTTTGTCCATTAGGCCTCCGTAGTAGGCCAAAAAAGAAGCTAAACATGATTCACTTTATTGTTCAATTTTTACTTTTGAATTTCTTTGGCATTTTCAGTTAGGGCTTGAGTTCAAACATTGACAAGTTTAGAGATAATAAAAAAATGGCTTATAAAGAGAGGAAATGTGCTTATTTGTACTTTATGTAGCTTCATGAAAGTTGTTCTATGATAATTTTTAGTGTTTGTTTCAATGTAACTAACAAAGCTAGGGTTTTGTTTTTTTGGTATAACTTAAAGTGAAATTGCTAACTCTAGTAAATTTGTGAATATTTTGTGCTACTACTAATTGAGGTGAGTTGTGAATTTGTTTAGCTATTGCTAAATGTGATGAAGTTGTGAATTTTTTTGCTACAGCTCCCTATGATGAAGTTCTGAATTTGGGTTATACTCATTGTGATGAAGTTCTGAATTTTGGCTATTGCTCACTATGATCGAGTTGTGATTTGTAATAGCTATTGCTAATTGAGGTGAATTTGTCAATTTGTTTAACTATTGCTAACTGTGTTCAAGTTGTGAATTTATGAATGGTTTAGGACATTTACACTTTGCATTTTCAGTTTAAAGGGTTAATTGTTAATTGTTATAATTTGTGTATTATTGTAATTATTTTATAGAGGGTTTATTGCATTTACAGTTTAGAGGTTTTATTGTTAGAACTGGTGTATTGCATTTACAGTTTAGAGAGTTTATTGTCATAATTGATCTTCACTTGGAATTGTTGGTTTACAATGTCTAATAAAAAAGAATGATTTACAAATTGTTATATGTTAATTTGTAGGACAAAATGGTTCGCTTTACAATTTGTATTCATCATGGTGGCTACTGGTCTCATGGTTGAGATAATGAGGATAACAAAATGGAATACATAGGTGGTGAAGTCATAACTTTCAATCCTAATATAGACTTGTTTGGGGTATTTTATTTGGAAGATCTTGCTCTTGATCAAGGATATAATAATGGATGTAGAATTTGGTATAAGATAAAAGGAATGACAGGGGCTTGGGCTTATGAAGAGGTCATATTAGACCTAGCATTGACAGATTTGTTGGATTTCCATAGAAATGAAAGTGAGCACCATATATATTTTGTTGGGAATGAGCCTCCTTTGCAAGCCATTATACTAATGTAGAGAACACAATGACAATTGGGAATCAACTAGGGGTGTTGATATGGATAATGAGTAGTAAGGAGCAATGCTAATGAAAATGTGAATGTTGAAGATGATTTTGAAGTGAATGTTGAAGAGGATTTGATGTTGAAGAGGACATTGAAGTGGAAGCTGAAGTGGATGTTGAAAAGGACAATGATAATGAGGACATTAACTTTGGAGATGGATTTAGGTTTCACTCTACTGATGAGGTATTTAGTGCCAGCAGTGATGGAGATATTGAGTGGTTTGATTTGGAGGTAGAATCAGATGGTGAAGAACCTTCTGAATCCTTTGAACCTGAAAATGTGAATGTGGAGAAAGACATAGGCAAATAAGATTTAGGTGCATATTTAAATGATGAAGACATGAATGAGTTTAATGAACCAGGTATTATGCCTCAATACCTGGTTCATTAAAATCATTCATGTCTTTATCATTTAAATCTGCACCTAAATATTATTTGCCTAAGTCTACCTCCACATTCACATTTTCAAGTTCAAAGGATTCAGAAGGTTCTTCACCATATGATTCTACCTCCAAATCAGACCACTCAATATCACCATCACTGCTAGCACTAAATACGTCATCAGTAGAGTGAAACCCAAATCCATCTCCAAAGCTAATATCATCATGACCACTCTCCTTTTCAACATCCACTTCAGCTTCCACTTCAATGTCCTCTTCAACATCCACTTCCAAATCCTCTTCAATATTCACTTCAAAATCATCTTCAACATTCACATTTTCAATAGCATTGCTCCCTACTACTTCATTATACATATCAACACCCCTAGTTGATTCCTAATTATCATTAGAATTTCTGCATTCTTTCCTTTTGTTCTCTACATTAGGCAGAATGACTTACAAAGGAGGCTCATTCCCAACAAAATATATATGGTGCTCACTTTCATTTCTATGGAAATCCAACAAATCTCTCAATGATGGGTTTAATATGATCTCTTCATAAGCCCAAGCCCCTGTCATTCCTTTTATCTTATACCACATTCTACATCCATGATTATATCCTAGATCAAGAGCAAGATCTTCCAAACAAAATACCCCCAAACAAGTCTATATCAGGATTGAAAGTTATGACTTCACCACCTATGTATTTCATGTTGTTATCCTCATTATCCCAATCATGAGACAGGTAGCCACCATGATGAATACAAATTGTAAAGCCAACCATTTTTTCCTACAAAGCAACATATAACAAATTGTAAATCATTCATTTTTATTAGAAATTGTAAACCAACATTTCCAAGTGAAGATCAATTATGACAATAAACCCTCTAAACTGTAAATGCAATAAACTAGTTCTAATAATAAACCCTCTAAATTGTAAATGCAATAATAAACCCTCTATAAACCAATTATAATAATACACAAGTTATAACAATTAACAATTAACCCTTTAAATTGAAAATGCAAAGTGCAAATGTCCAAAACCATTCACAAATTTACAACATGAACACAAATTCACCTCAATTAGCAATGGCTATTACAAATCACAACTCGATCATAGTGAGCAATAGCCAAAATTCCGAACTTCATCACAATGAGCAAAACCCAAATTCAGAACTTCATCATAGGGAGCAGTAACAAAAAAAATTCACAACTTCATCACATTTAGCAATAGCTAAACAAATTCACAAACTCACCTGAGTTAGTAGTAGCACAAAATATTCACAAATTTACCAGAGTTAGCAATTTCACTTTAAGTTATACAAAAAAAAAACCCTAGCTTTGTTAGTGACATTGAAACAAACACTAAAAATGATTGTAGAAAAACTTCCATGAAGCTACATAAAGTACAAATAATCACATTTCCTCTCTTTACAAGCCATTTTTTACATTATCTCTAAACATGTTAATGTTTGAACTCAAGCCCTAACTGAAAATGCCAAAGAAATTCAAAAGTAAAAATTGAACAATAAAGAGAATCATGTTTACCTTCATTTTTGGCCTACTACAGAGGTCTGATGGACAAAGCTTCACCAATTTTGGGTTTCAACCACCAAATAATGCGAAGGAAGAAGAGCAAAAGTGGAGAACAAGTGCGAAATTTAGTGATTTCCTTTTCAGTTTTACTTTGTTTAACGAAATCGAATTTCTCAATATTTGAATTGTAATTAATGTCTTAGAAATTGAGTAGAAGAAGAGCTTAGAGAAGACGAACACAAGAATTTGTGCAAGCTTTGAAGTTGTCTGAGAAAAAGTGGCTTTTATAGTGGGCCACAAAATTGAATTCCCCGTTCTACCCCTGGCCACGTCAGCTTACTTGACAGGGTCAATCCAAAAAATCCATTTTTGATAGAGGTAAAATATCTTAAGCCTCCTTTTAAGACCCATAAAAACACAGATCCCTTTTTGAAAATGACTTAAACCATAGGACACCTTTTTGAAATTTACCCTATTTTCTTTATCTCTATGTTTCATATTCTTAACTTTTCTTTTATTTATATTATTATTAATTCATATTATTCGATAGAGTTGCAAAGATAAATGTATTGTTTAAATCGGATTAGGTCATCTGGTAAATTAGTAGTCAAAGAAGATATGATGATCCTTTACAAAGATAATGTATCATGCATCACACAGCTCAACGGTGATTATATTAAAGGAGATAGAGCCAATCATATTTCACCCAATATCTTTTACGCTCAAGATCACATGAAAACTGGTCAAGTTACCATCTACGAAGTTAAATCAAGTGACAATACAACAAGTATTTTCACTTAGACATGTGCGCAATATTTAGATGCATAAGCTCAAAGATACGTATTTACCATTGTATTTTGAGGGGAAGTAAAATTGCATATGAATAATGTACTCTTTTTCCTTCGCTAAGTTTTTATCCGATTGGGTTTTCCTTAGGAAGGTTTTAATGAGGGATATCCATATTGCATAATAATATTATTGCGAATAGGGAAAGTAAACATTGCACTCTTTTTCTCTTAAACAAATGTTTTGTCCCATAGGATTTTTCTTGGTGGTGTTTTTAACAAGGCAGTGTCTCGTTCGCGAAAATGGACATTAAGTGTTGTAAATATATGTTATGTAACATATATAATAAATTATATTGATGTCCATAACTCCTATCTTTAAGCCATATAACTTATGTCCTTATAAGTTCTTGGTCTATGCCTATAAATATAGGCTTGTTGTATACTTTCCATAAGAAGAATGATAAAATCATATAATACTTTCTCTCCATCCTTGTTATGTTCTACTTCTCTATCTATTCATCTATTATATATTCTTGTTGATTCTTATCATTTTACTACAAAAATCTATTATTCAATATCAATTAAAGCTTTTGGATTAAATCATAAATGAGTTAGCAACTTGAGCCTCACATAAGTCAGATCACTATGGGCACATTTCCCATAAAGATTTTCTGATTTCTTGATGGTATAATAGTGAGATTAAGTCTAACTATCGTGTGTTAAAGAGTTGTTGAAGTTTAAACTCATAATAAAGATTAAATTTAATGTAAGTTATTTTTTCCTGCTTTATGTCATTGCGAGAACATCATAACAAAGCAAATAGGCTTTAAAAGAAATCGCATATAACTGTAAGAACTTCATTAATTAGCTTAGAATATTAGGCATTTTACACTAAATTGTTTTGATAGCAACGCATTAGTTTTATTTAATTTTTTTTACCACGGGATGGTCTTGGGCGGCTCTCAACGGTGGATGGCATCTTTAAATCATATTCACATCCATATTAATTTACGATCATCTATCAAAGGGCGGGATAACTGGTTTCAAGATTTAAGATTGCTCTATACACATTCGCATGATTTTATTTCAATGGATGCTTATTGATGGATTAGTCCCTTGTGCATTTTTTAATCCAGGATTGTTGGATATTCCACATTGCTAGAAGCTTGAACATGTTGTTCCTTATATGTATGTGAAAACCCTCATCCTTTAAGCTACCTTTTGAGTGAACTAGACAATTGTTTACATGATATCGAAGATATGTTGGATATCTCATATTTACTAGGCTTCAATATGATTGGTCCTTTTATATGTGATAACCTTACTCTCTAAATTTTTTTTTTAAATGAGCTAGACCATTGTTCATGCAAATAATGAATTTAAATAATTTGGAACAATGTTAGATACGCTACACATAATTAGAGATTTGATATGATTGATTTGCCACAAATTGTAGCAATGGGCAGCAGCATTTACTACGTAAAGATAATTTAAATACTCAAAGAATTCAATGTCCATTCACTCTAAAAGGGACCTCTTTCTGCATATATAAATATATAAAGTTAAATGAATCAAAACAAAAGATTTTCATTCATAGAATTGGGGATTTTTGGGTCCTATATAATATTCATTTTCAGTACACTGCCACTTGCGTTGGAACAATCATCTTTTTCTCATTTATTTCCCACCATTTATTTGGCCATTACTAGCCACTACAAGCTCACAAGATAGGATGACAGTTTCTATTTTCTTTCTATGAATATATTCTATTCATTTATATTAAAATTTTAAAATTAATATATACTATAACATAATAATGAAATATCAACCATTTAATCAATTTCAAATATCTAATTACAATCTTTTGACTATTTTTAATTTATAAGAAAATTTCATAAAGGGGACCATCTACACTTCATTGATGTCTTATCTTATATTTATTATACTGAAAAAGTAGTTAACAAATGCTTCTAAATTTTTTCTGAAAGAATAAAGGGAGAGAGGCAAAGAGAAAGGGGAGGAAAACTCACCCCATCCAAAAAACCTCGCCCTCATATATTATTAATTTAAAAATTTGACACTTAAGATGAAAATCACAAGTTCAGTTATAAGATAGTAGCATGTTCGGATGTATGAATATATTCGTAATCGAGAAATTAACTTTTAAGTGATTTCCCATAATTAGCTCATATCCCTTTTCTATATTTTTACGAATTTTATCGCTAAATACATATATTATTTGTGATTCTTTCTCTTCAAAACTTGTGTGTATGTAGACTTTTTTCCACATTCATTGTTTTTTTGTATGAATAACTGAAAATATATTGTAAGATATAACTATTGTGTACTATGGTGTACATTCTTTGTACAACTTGGATTAACTTGATTCTTTTCCTAATTAAATAAGAAAATATCATATATGAAATTAGAATTCTTTTTTTTTTTTTTTTTTTTTTTTTTTTGATGTTGGAACAGCTACAGCAGGGTATAACAATTGTATACCTTTGTATAACTTAAATAAATTGCATCATAAAAGACTTAATTAAAAGTGATTCTTTTTTCTAGTTAAACAAAAAATGAGAGAATATCATATAAAAATATATAATTTTTTGGATGGGAAAACAATTAGAAAGTAAATGTTTTTTTTCTTCAGTCCATACTAAATTCACGGTTCGGTTGTAATGAAGAATATAAAGGTATAGTCAAGGTATAAAGGTATAGTCAAGGTATAAAACAGGTATAAAGATGTTATCAAAAACTAGTGTTGTTGTAACTCAACTAGATCCATTCTAGCTTACCCTAAGTAACATCACATCTTATTTACTCTCCTTATAAGCTGCTAAGATTCAGTTAGAAGATATTTTATCCTTGTAACAAACTTTAGGCAACAAACTACTTTTCCCCTGTATAAATTAGAGCAATACTTAGCAAATTGCCGTAAGAATTCTACAACTTCGATTCTCGTCAATGGGAGTCTAAGTGATCTGATTAGATTACACAAGGGTGTGAAATAGGGCGATCCATTATCACCCTTTGTTTTCATTTTGGCAGTGGAAGGATTGAAACAGATTATTGATGCTAGCATTCGTGAGGGTTTTCTATCGGGATTCCGTTTGGATGATTCCTTACCTAATATTTCACTCTTACAGTTCGCAAACGACACAATTTGCTTCCTTCCAGAAGATGAATCAATCATATCGGTATTCGTGCGAATTTTGAGGAGCTTCGAATTGATATCGGGACTTAGCATAAATTTCCATAAGAGTTCGCTATTGGGCATCCATGCAGATAACGGCAGCCTACTTAACTATGCTTCGCAACTTGGTTGTCACATCGATAAGTTTCCGATCAAATATCTTGGAGCTCCACTCTCCCTTAAACGCCTATCTCCTACTTCTTGGGATCCGTTACTTGCCAAGTTCAAAGGCAATCTCTCTAATTGGAAAGGAAATTGCCTATCTTATGCCTGTAGAGTGGTTCTTATCAAATCAGTTTTATCTTTCATTCCGGTATACTTATTATCCATTTTTAAGCTACCATCCTCAGTGGAAGCTACGTTGACAAGGCTGATGAGGAATTTCATTTGGAGAGGAGATGGTAATAGAGGCGGCATTTGCAAAATCAGTTGGAGCACTACTAATTTGCTGTATTCAGTTGGAGGTTTGTATATTCGTGACTTTCATTTGATTAATTGTAGCTTATTGTTAAAGTGGTTGTAGAAATTGCTATTGGGGGACCATAATTCCTTGTGGTTTTGTTATTGTGTGAATCGATATGGCTTTCATTGCTAGAATGATGTTATTAATTTGGAAATTTTGAGCATCTCTCCAATTTGGGCTGATGTTGTTCACTGCTATCATGGTAATCATAATTATTGGGAACTTTTTAATTCAAATTGCAGTGTGAGACTAGGGAATGGGATGCTCTCTTCCTTTTGGTTCGATAATTGGACGTCAAACTAAAGCCTTAAGGAATTTTTCCCGAATCTTTTCGCCTTGTGTAATCAGAAAGCTTGGAGCTCGAGGGAGAGCTGTTTCGCCATGTTTGGCAATGGCAGATTTGGTCGCCCATTTTGGAAAAGGAATTTGCATTTAAATATGCAAAATAGATGTTTGGAATTATGTTCTTGGATTACTTTATCTTGCCCAGGTTTGTTTGATGATAATGCTCAAGTAATTGAGTCGCGCATGGACCTCTCCTTTGAATCGATCGAAGATCGCTTCTTGTGGGAGCTCGGGAAACAGAAGGTATGCTTGGTTGCAAGTTTCTACTCTGGCATCTATCAATCTTCAAGCTGGCCGCAACGGGAGTTCGATTACTCTGTAATTTAGGGAAGTTGCATTACACCGAAAGTTCGCTTTTTCGGTTGGATGGCTATCCACGGCCATTTGCCAACTAAATGGATGTTATTTCACAGAGGCTGTGGGTTGGATGACTACTGCCCTTTTTGCAGCAGCAGCGAATCAATTGATCATGTGTTAATTTCATGTAACAGAAGTCGCTAAGTGTGGCTTTCGACCTTGAGATGGCTCGGGTAATGTAGCCCTCTTTAGGGAAGTAGCGTGGCGTTTATGATGATGTGGTGGGGCTTCTTCAAATCAGGACTGGCTGGAGAATTTGGGACATCATTATGGCTTGCAATATCTTAGTTACTTTGGACATCGAGGAATAAGTTTGTCTTTGAGGGAAGTCAAGCATCGATCGATCACATTAGTTTTTGTTTACGTCTTTGTTGGTTTCATTTTAAATGTAAGAAATATTTTATTTGTGGCTCGGAGTCCGATTTATTTGTAAACCTTAGCTTTTTACTCTCTTGTAACTAATGAGACACTCATCTTTAGTTTCTCCGTTTTATTAATAAAAGAGGAGTTGGTGTTTTGTAGGCAAGCGTATACATCAACCTAGTTGGGACATACGCCTTGAAATTTTCACCTGCTCCAACCTTTTTCTCTTTAGGGAGACACATCGTCTCCCTAGGGGGTTTTCAAAAAAAATTAGAGCAATACTGCTCTTGTTTCTTCAATACGAAATAAAGAGTAAAATTACTCAATTCAAGTTCCAAATTTCTATTCTTCTTCATAATCTAAATTTTACATGGTATTAGAGCTAAGACGGGAAGAAACAACGCAAATCGTATTGATGTAGTTGAAGAATCAGTTTACAATGGAGATCAAATTGCAAGAGGCAATCGGGCAAACAAAAAATCTAGGTATGATTTTGTTCCCTTCTTTTTCAATGGGGAGAACTTTCTTCCTTGGAGTAAAGCGATTAGGAGAGCTTTAATTGCTAAAGATAAGCTATATTACATAGAAGATAGAATTGTGATTCTTACAAAAAAAATGATAACTAAACCATTAGCAAAAGAATGACTGTTTAGTTACCTCATGGATCTTGAACTTTATGATAAAAGAATATGATAAGGCTTTTTTATATGATGATAATTCCATAAGTCTTTAAAGTGAATTAGAGGATTGTTTTTGAGGAAGTAATGGTCCTAGGTTGCATCAACTTAAAAGAGAGATTAGCTTGCTATCACAGGGAAGTAATGCAGTAATGATATATTATACTCAATTGTAGAGGTTATGGGATGAAGTGGATATATTGAGGAAGTATTTGACTTGTAATTGTAGAGCTTTGGATTCTCGTGGTTACAATGTAGTTAAAAGAACTGATGAGTTGAATGAGGAGGATAGATTAATTCAATTTCTCATGGGATTGAATGATGGATACAAAGCTGTAAAGAGCCAAATCTTTCTTCTTGATCCTTTACCCACTATAAACAAGGTGTATGTCATTGATCCAAAGAATTGAAAAGCAGAGGGAGGTAAATGTCATGATCTAAAGATATATATATATATTGTCTACTAATACACGACCAATATAATTTATGAATAAAAATACTTTCCAACAATACTAGTCCCTCAGATTTTGCACGTAGGAGATTGAGACACAACCCTAGGAAATTTCCAGGATCGATTATTGGACCATGCAAACTCGAAAAACCTTTTCTAGTTTAAACGGTTGTTAAAACCCAGTAGGATGAGGAGTAAAAGGAGGAATCCACTACCATTTCTAATAGAAATAGATGAACTAATCTTGATGGGAAGCCTAGTCATGTGGATTCCAGCTATAAGTGGACCAATCATCATCATTTGCTACCCCCGCGTGGCACAAAAGACATACTTGGCCTCCTTGAAAATTGATGAATTCATCGAAGAAGCTGAAGATGTAGAAAAGGTGAATCCAGTCAACGACCTTGAAATATTTATGATAACACCTGAGAGATAGTTAAAGATTTCCAAATATTTGGCATCAGATGTCAAAACCTCAATTTCTGATGTGCTACGATGAGAACAACAGACCTTCTCGTGGAACAACGACAACATCTATGGGGTGCCAACCAAAATGATCACTCATTGTCTCAACTTAAAGCTTCAATCAATCCGATCAAACAGAAGAAGAGAAATCACGCCCTTGAAAGGAAAAAGGAATTGAAATAGAAATACAAAAGCTAGTTCGAACCAGAGACACATCAAGGTGGTGGATTATCCTCATTGGCTAACAAATGTAGTCCTTGTGAAGAAATCTAATGGCTCATGGAGAATGTGCGTAGACTTCACAAATCTAAGTCGAGCCCTCCCAAGACTCAACCATTGGATACATCATATACTCACTCTTAGATGCAAAGTTGAGATATCACTATATAGCCATGAACCCGAATGATGAAGCGAAAACATCTTTCATAAAGCATGAAGGAATCTATGACTACACAATCATGTCATTTGGGTTTTGAAATGCCAATGCAACATGCCAAAGACTGGTGAATGACATGTTCAGAGACTAGATCGACTATTTGGTAAAAGTATATGTGGATGATATAATAATCAAAATCTAAAAAAAGGAAATATATGAAAAAGATATTAAAGAGCCTTCTGAATCCTGCAATAATATCATCTCAAGCTTAACATTGAGAAATGTACCTTTGGTGTGAAGGGTGATAATTTCCTAGGATACCTTATTTCAAAGAGAGGAATAGAGGCTAACCTACTGATGCAACCTCCAAAGACACTCAATGAAGTACAAAAGTTTAATAGATTGATCAACGCACTTGGACATTTTATCTCTTTCTCGACTAAGAGATGTTTATCATTCTAAAAAGCCATCAAGAAAGACCAAGCCTTAAAATGGGATAAAGTGTGTAAAGAGGCCTTTGAAAGTATAAAAAATTTCTTAGGGTCCCCACCACTAGTTATCTAGAATAAGGCAAAGAGCTATACATGAACTTGACAACTACCGATGATGTGGTGGGCTCTGTACTAGTAAAGGAGATTGAAGAAGGACATCATTCTATCTATTAAACTATCAAACCTCTGAAAAGTGCGGAAATTAGATGCCCAAAGATCGTAAATCTTGCCTTGGATCTTATCTTAGCCATCAATCAGCTTCGACCTTACTTTCAAGCCCACTTGATCATCGTTAAGACTAGTTTCCCATTGAAGAAAGTATTAAAATAACCTAAAACCTCAAGACTACTGGCTGAACGAGCCATCCATTTTGGAGAATTTGATGTAAGATTTGAAGTAAGAAAGGCCTTGAAGGCGTAAGTGTTAGCATTTGTGACAAAATTTGCTAACTTGGACCCACACCAAAGTCCCAAGATAGAGGAATGGATGGATACATAAGTGAAGCTTCCTCACAAGAAGGAGCCAAAATGAAAGTGGCCATAGAAGGGCCAAAGAAGATCAGGCTTTCCTATGCAGCAAAACTAGTCTACCCAGTTACTAAAATATGCAGCCGAATACAAAGCCATGATAAAAGAGCTGGAGTTAGTAAAGGAGATCGCCTTATATAGAGTATGTATCAAAAGCGATTCAAATCTCATATCTAATAAAATCAACATAGAGCAAGAGTCCAAGCACTCGTCAAAGAAATTGAGTCAAAAGGGATCATGTGGAGAGTGGAACACATATCAAAGATGGATAATGAGAAAGCAGATTGGCTAGCCAAAACCACCTCAATAGACGATGAATGGAAGAACTCACAATTCCTCTATGAGGTGATCTAAAGCCCATCAACAAAAATGAATGATGTTTTGCTCCTCGAAAAATAAGAGATAGGATGGATGGAACCACTCGTCAACTACCTAACCAACAACAAGCTATCGAGTGATCAATTGAAGGCAGTGAAGGTGGTAAAGAAGGCTACCAAATACACCATGATAGATCAAAACCTATATAACATATCGACATGGATTTTTGGCTAAGGTGCATATTGCTAGAGAAAGGGAAGCATATATTGGGTGAGTTACATGAGGAGCACACGGGTCTCACCCACCGATTATAACCCTAATACATAGTGTAAAGTTTTTAGGCTACTACTAGCTCATAACAGATGTAAATGCAAGAGTTACGTCTAGACATGCCATCAATTCCAAATCCATGCTAGGAAATCATAGTTTCCCCACGTAATACAAAATCTTCTCTTACTAGCTAGCCATTTTCTACATGGAGAATTGCAATATCCATGCTAGAAGCCACTCGAAATTGTGGCAATTGATCACTTCACCAAGTGGGTTGAAGCGTTGGGTGTAAGCGCCATCACACCTAAAAGGGTGATTGACTTTGTATGGGATCTTATCATCATCCATTTTGGAGTCCCATACAAGATAATATCAGATAATGGAATGTAATTCACATCCTCCAAATTTAATTGGTGATTTTTGTAAAGGACTCAAAATTGAGTGACACTTCTCTTTTATGGCCCATTCGTAGATGAATGTCCAATAGAGGTTACTAACAAAACATGAGGAGAATGGTTAAAGAAGTGGTTGGAATGTCGAAAAGGGGTATGTCCTGAAGATTTAATTAATGTCTTATGGTTTTACATTACCACCCCATGCAAGCCAACAAGAGTAACTTCCTTCTTACTTGTTCATGGATTTGAAGTGGTCATATTAGTAGAGATTGGGGCACTAGCTAATATAATTATCTATTACTCTGAAGAGTAGAATGAAATTAACCTCTTAGATAACCTGGATAGCTTTTAGGAAAGAAGAGAAAGAGCATGTATCTTGATGGCTATTGACAAGGTTAAAATTACGAAGTATCATGACAAAAAGGTTAAAGAAGTCCAGTTGAAAGAAGGAGATTCAGTCTTAAGAGACTCAACCACGTTGCAAAGTCCAGAAGGAAAAGAGAAGGTAGGACTAAATTAGGAAGACCCATACCAAGTCAACGAGGTCATCAGACCTGCCACATACAAGTTAAAGCAAATGAATGGTAAAGAATGCCCAAGAACTTGGAATACTACTTCCCTAGATAATACTTTACACATAATAATCCCTAAGGGACCAAGCCATTGTACACTTTTTTCTTTGATATAGATTTTCTCCCACTAGGCTTTTTCTATGCCAAGGTTTTTAACAACGCAACCATCCCTTGGCGAATTATAGCTTGAAAACCAATGACATCGATGGATGTAAACTTATTATTTAAGTAATAAAGTTATCTTTTTCTCCATAAAATTTGTACTTTAGTTATCTTTATCAAACTATTTAAAATTCATGTGTTGGCCATGCTGGCTCTAAAGTTCTCTAAAAGAACAAAATCATTCAATCATGCGACTTTAAAGTTCTCTAAGGAACAAAATCATTCAGCCATACGGGGCTCGAAATTTTTCTAAAGAACAAATTATTGGCTATGTGGTCCCTAAGTTCTATAGGGAACACGTCAACCGGTTAAGAACATCCAGCCCTCACAAATATTATCACGTGTTTAAATGGATATCAACTATTGCTATCTCAAGAACTTGAAGAGTCTTAGATAAGCTCGTTTTATTTAATTTATTTTAATAAAACATGCTAAATGTACGAATGCAAATCTTACTATAGGATAATGAAGAATGCTTAAATAGAAACAAACAAAAATACATTAAGTAAAATTCATGAAGGACTAAAATGTATTGATAAGGGCAGAGGACACGATTAAAACAATTATGCGCCCCAAAGGTTTAAAATTATACACACTATAGCCTACATACGTCTCTATTAATGTTCAGAATCATAAACTAAGTTATAGTTGCTCCTGGTTTGCGGATACATTTTTCACTCCATATTGAGGCTCGATCGGGATATTAATTATAAGTGAATGATCAATTAGAAGAATAATTGAGCTTGGGATTGTAGTTTCTCCATGTAGCACTTCCTTATCACCTGCGTTGTCCACATCTCATGCCTCAAGGGAACCCTCCTCATCCTCCAAGTGAACTTGTTCGGCCTTAAATAGATACTAGATTTTCATACGAAGGGAAGTCTACTTCAAAGATAACTCATCCAATAGGTCTGAATGGATGGATTAACAAGTAGCAAGCACTCACTCCCCATATAGATGCCCACACTTAACCAACTTATAGGTAATATCTATTATTGTATCATTGGCGATCTTAACTTCCTTTTAGGACTCGGCTAGTTGATTTTCCAACTCTTTCACCTTCTTATCTAGATTTTGTAGATCTCTATGAACATGAATACGGTGGTTATCGGTCAAATCTACCTTCTTAATAGTACTAGAGAGCTTAGTTTCCAGTTCCATCAACTCAGCAGTGTGACATGGTTTGAGAAAAAGAAGAAGGTTATATTATGATCACAAGAATTAGAAAATAAACAAACCATGTGCCTTACCAAAATCATGTTTTGAAAGAAGACGATTGAAAGAACAATAGTGTTCTCATCTTTATACTTCTCCTCATCAATCGGTAGAAGGAAGCAACTCTTAAATAGGGATTTCACTCTAACATCCTGACACAAGGCTCCCAAAGCCTCACAGAAAAACACATCAACTGGTCCCACCTTGGGTGGCGAATGAGATATTCTCACTTCATCATGTGTCTACCCTGCAAAGATAAAAAAAATCAAAGTTAATATCATGCAGATGTTACAAGTCAATATCATTATAGGATAAACATAAAAACTTGAGAAGACATCCTCTTTCCTTCTTAGGAGAAGGTTCGGTGAAAATGCCAGCTAATGGTCACTTGACAGAGCTTCCAAGCATCTCCTTTATTGCCTCTTTATCACCCGTTTGGATGGCAACTGATAAGTGTATATTTACACTTATTATCATATTAATTTTATACACTAAACACCATATAGTTTAAGTCATTTTTATACTTCATATAAAAGATTTCACGTGGTATGTAGTTGTTTTCGGTGCAAATGCAGATACTAGGTAAATCTTGGGAGTAAAATGATCTAAAGTGGAATTCTATGTAAAAAGAGTGAAAAAGGTGCAAAAAGATGCTTGGAACTTAAAGATTTGGCTTAGGATCGAAGCTATCAAAGATCGGTAAAGTTACAAGGAGAATTTTGAAGAAAAACACATTTCACGATTGTGACAACCACTCGCGGTCGTAACTTAGTATTCTTCAAAATAGAAAATTACCAAACAAGTATTCATGGTCGTGACATGTATATCGCGGTCATGACCTGGATGGTTTTTCTTTTTGTCAAATCTTCTTAACTACCAATCGCCAGATAAGAACGATCAACCGCCATCAACTACCAAATAAAAAGACACCTTTTGGAAGTCAACCAATCATGAAAAGGTGCCTATTCATTGTGGATAAGATTAAAGCTTCTCAACTAATCAAAATGAAGTGATGCAATCTTTCGCCAATGGACACAACTCTTTGTATGGATAGACGCAACCCTTCATACTCTATAAATAGGGCTCCAAACTTCACCAATTTCATGGCAAAGATTGTGAGTGACTATGTGTATGTTATAGTGCACGTGTATGCATAGATAGAGAGTAAAAATTATTTAATTTTTGCTACGTTCATAAGTGTTAGCGAGAAAATGTATAAATGATTCGAATCCTTATTTCGATCACTAGATTTCTCTACATATTTGAGCAATTGTTGTATAAATGTAATTGCAAATCACTTATCAATAAAAGTTTTTGTTCTTCAACATTCGTTTATTCAATATTTACAAAGAATAGCATCCTGGCGGAGGTTCTGTATGAGTCGAGACCCAATTCAAAGCAGACGCAAGAATTGTGGGAATTGATGACTCGCATTAAAGCGTGGATACGGTTTGATCAACTTTAGCTTTCACTTGCATACCTTACAACTTTGCTTTGCTTTCTACTTATAATTTCTATTTCAAAGTTTATGATATATGTATGTTTCATAATGTGTATTTCATGTTGAGTCTTTTATATTAATCAAGTTACATGCTTTTGATTTAACTTTAACAGTAGTATCAGGGTTAACAAGATTGTGTATAATCATTGGATCTATGATTATAATACTATTTAGTGAGACAACATTTTTGGAATAGTAACTTGCTAAATGTGGCTATGTTAGAGCGACCCATACTAAGCATAGTAATATGTTATCCAGGTTTATATAATCGTCTAAATTCATTTGCAATAGATTTAGAAAAGTCATTTCATGTGTTGCTCTACAGTGAATAATTGAATATCTGAGTGTCTAGAACCGAGTCAATTAAATTAATCTAGTGAACGTAATATCTTTGATGACCTTGCATGTTTTCTTTGCTATAATTATTCGTAGGGAAAATCTATATAGTTTTATCTTCTCTAATCTTTCATACATTTATCTATTCATCCATCATTCCAATTCTCCTAACTAAAATCAAATCTATTTTATTTTCTTTATTCTGTTTCTCTTGTTGATCTTTAGAGCTGGTCCTTCCTTGTGGGATCGATATCTTTTAAAACTATATCGTAAATATATACTTGCAATGGTCACCATTTTTCTATTTAGATACCCGTATTGACAACACCTGTTTGTATTTTGAACTTTTATCTTTTCGGTAGAAAAGTGGGGAAAAAGGTTTTTGGCTTCATTTTAGAATATAACCCCTCAAAGTCATTAGAGTTGAAACCTTGTGATCAAGTTTTTGGAGCCGTTGCCGAGGAAGGCAAGTGCGTTTTAAAGATTAATATATCGGAGAACGGGCAATTATAATCTATATATTATTTATATTATTTATTTTTATTTTTCTTATGATATTTATATTTTCTTGTTATTGACATATTTTTCTTGCTTATTCATTGAGTTTTCTTTCTAGCGTGTGCATGCCAAGAACGCATTGTTCGGGAGAAAGTTTGGCATCTTTCGAATCAGAAATAGAATGATTTGGTAAGAGCATAAATAGTAGTATATTTTGTTTTGTGTGTTTAAATTAGTGTGTTTTTAAAAATAAAAGAAAAGAACAAAATTTTTGGATTTTAAGGTATCGCGACCGTGACCTGTATCGCGCTCGTGATCAGTTTGATCTGAGCTTTCTGTTTTTGAGTAAGAGAAAGTCACGATCATGACTTACTATCACGATCGTGACCTGTACGATCTGCACAGCAGTTATTGCTGTAACAGCTATATTCTAATGGTTTTATTTATCATATATCAGTTGGAAAGGCAATAATTATACTAATTTCTCTATAAATATCCTCTTTTCCTGTTTTATTTTCACAAAAACTCTTATTCATAATCTCATTCCTTTGAAAAACAAGTTTTCTATACTGCAAATATCCTTTTCAAATTTGGCGAATTTCAATTCAATGGCACCGAAGAAAGCAACATCATCAAAGAAGAAGAACAAAGTGGTGAATCGACAAAACGAAGTTGGTTTTCCCTTTCCAATCTTTAGTGATGAAGAAGTGGAAAAATACTTGAGAATCAAGAACTTTGATTTTCATGGTATGATTTTCTATGATCCTACTTTTGCTATTGATGTTGGGATTCATGTGGAAGTAGAAGGATATTTTTCACTATTTGGATTGGGGAATTTTGTGAATATGCAATTTCCTTTTAACGAGGAATGGGTCCTCAAATTCTTGGTAACTGTTGCTGAAGATGGAAACTTTATGAAGAAGAAAGTCAGGAATGAAGGAGAAGAATATAAATTCACAATGATGGATTTAATCAAATGGTTTGGTTTAGGAGAAAATTATGATGAGAATGAGAAAGATGAAGATTATGAATTAACGGATGTTTGGACCGAGTTAACGGGATTGGATTGATACGATGTAAAGAATTCATCCAACAAGAACACCCAAAGTAATAGCTTACTCTACCTTCACAAATTTATTTCTCAAAGTCTTTTCTTCCGACATGAAACAACTAAAGTGTCAATGAAAGACTTGGAAATATTAGAGTACGCAATTTCACAATTTCGACCAAAGTTTCCAATGTATATTTTGGAATCCATCGCTAGTCTGACTACTCATAAAAAGGCTAGAGTTGGAGGTGCAAATATGATTTGTGAGATAATTTTGGGAGCGAAAAATCAATTACCGTACCACTATGATCCAAGGGAGAAATTTAATTTTATGGGAGGAGTATACATGAAGAGAGCAGGATTAGTGAAAGAAGAAGGAGGAAAGTTTACATTCCTACCATATGAAGTACGGATAAGAAAGCTTAGATCGACGCATGAATCTACTTTACGAGAAAACCAACCCGATGAAGAGGATGTTGAAGAAGGTCAATTAGAAAGTAGTAATTCAAGATAAGCCTCGGGAAGTACACAAAATACTTGGAGAGGAAAGTTCATGAAAGATGTCGACCAAGCATGCATAAACATTGCCTCAATACAGCAAAATGTTCATCAACTGATAAAATCCAACATATATTGAACTGCAAGTTGACTAAATATTTCAGAATGTAAAATTTGGAAATCTCACCAAGTCCACCAGATTAGAGTTCTAAAAAGTAAAACGAGTTCAATTTCTTTCTTTTATTTTAATTTAGTTGTGTGTCTGAAATTTTGATTTTTATTAAATGTCTCACAATGAGGACATTGTATTCTTTAAGAGTGGGGGGATATTTGTAAAAATCCCGTAAAATTCAAAAAAATTGAATAAAATAAAAAATCTAAGAATCTGATAATTTTTGTTGATTTTTGTGTCATTTATACATTATCTGTTCTTATACTTTACTAACATTTGTCTAAGGTTATGTTGATTGTTAGGCATTCTAAGTTTAATGTTAGTGCAAATTTCGAACAAAATTTTTGTTTCGAGTTTAAGCGCACATTGAGGGTATGACCATTTTTAGCACAACATTTAGTATTTGGCAAGGATGAGTGGTGAGTAACATTCTAATGCAACATTCCAAGTAAATTTCGATATATATTTCAATACAACATAAATTAGTATAAGTTATGTAGTTTTAGTTTAATTCTTACGATAAGTTTAAGTGGAGTAATATCTAATAGTATTCTTACCATGAGTTTATATGCAAATCTCGAATAAGTCCTATAAGTATTGAGTGTGTTTAAAGTGTTGGAAAACTATAGCCATAATGCTTTGAAATTGATCAATAAAGGATGAGGCTATTAAAAGAAAAATCAAAAGAAAGAGAGGATAACCAATGAGTTATGCAAAAGGTGAGGAATGGTACGAAGTAGAAACTACAACTATTCAATGAGTGAAAAAAAAGAAAAGAAAGCATAACACAAAAAATGGGTGCAAAGTACAAAGTATTTCAAAAACATATGCTTAAAAGAAAAAAAATGAGAGAGTGGTATGTGTTCGCCACTTTTCTATTGATAAGTTTAATAGTTTGTTCACAAGATTCGGCTATATATTAAGGGTGCCAAAAACTTGTTCACAAAAAATATAGGTGTTGTCAGTACCTCTTATCAAATAGAAAAATGATGATAACTGCAAGTATACAGTTGCGATGTAGTTTTAAAATATATCGATCCCACAGGGAAGGACTAGTTCTAAAGATCGACAAGGAAGATAAAATAAAGAAAATAAAATATAATAAAGTAAAGGTTAGGAAAGAAGGATTAGAATGAAAAATGAGTAAATATAGGTATAAAAGATTGAGAACCTAAATATATATATTTTCATTACGAAATAAGAATAGCAGAGAAAGCATGCAAGTTCAACAAAGATGTTACGATTCACTAAACTAATCTAACAGACTCGGTTTCAAATATCCAGATGTTTAATTATTCGCCGTAGAGTAACACATGAAATGAATTTTCTAAACCTAGCGCAAACGAATTAAGATAATTATATAAACCTGGACAATGTCAATACTATGCTTAGTACGGGGTCGTTCTCACATAGCCATATTTAGTAAGTTACCATTCCAAAAATGTTGGCTCACTAAATAGCGTTATATCACAGATCTAGTGATTATACATGATATTGTTAACCCTGAAACTACTCTTAAAATTAACTCCAACGCATATAACTTAATTAACATAAAAGACTTAACACGAAATACGCATTATGACACATAGACATATCATAAACTTCGAAATAGAAATTATAAGTAGAAAGCAAAGCAAAGTT